>RCUC01166625.1:0-72432 GCA_003697995.1 Taxidea taxus jeffersonii | reverse complement strand
TTAACCTTTTTACTTTATTAAGTCTTGATTTTGAATCACAATTAGGCAAGAAGTCTACCACTGAACCACCAGTGCACGTGATTTCAAGTCATCATTAGGGTCGTTTCCCTCGCTTCTGGTTATAGACAAAAATCACCCATGTTTTCTGCTGGTACTTTTGTGGTTTTATTTTTCACAATGCAGAGTATAAGGAACAGATTTAGTTTATCCTTTTCTCTATGGCTGTCCATTATCCCAGTCAGCCAACTACAGAGCCCATCCTCTGTCACTGATACAGACAGCCACCTTTAACACACATCGAATTCTCTTATGCCTTTGGGCCTATCTCTGGATTTTCTGTTCTGTTCCATCCATGTGTTCGTCTGCTTATGAGCCCGTACCTTACTGTTTCAGTTATAAAGGCTTTATAGGGAAAACATTTGATGCCAATCACTTTAAGCTCTCCTATACGTTACCTATATACAGGTTCTGTATGCAGCATAGTAATCTGCTTCTCCTTCTGTTCCTCTCCCTCCCCCTACTTGTGCTCTCTCTCTTCCTCTCTCTCTCCAATAAAAAAATCTTTATTTAAAAAGGGTTAAGTTCAAATAAATACTCTAATGAATGCAAATGTACCTTTAAACATATGAAAGCTATGTATTTTCATTTTGCTTCTCTTTCTTCCTGAAGATTATTTCTCCTGTGTCATGAGAAACCACTCTTAGCTTTTTGCCTTAGCTTAGATTTTCCTATTCTCAGCAATATTTTGTTGAAATTTTCATAATGTGATTGAGTCTTGTGGCTTTAAGCTCTGCCCTTTGATATCACTTCTTGAAAAATGCAGACAATTAAGGTTCTTTCAACTCCACGTGGCCCCCTGGCTGCCTGGCCCCCTCCCCTTCTCCCAGCTCAGATAAGGGACCTCTGATATTTAACGGGTTCACCGTTGAAAATAATGCTTTTTAAAGATGTACCATGTACACATTTGTTACACCTGCACGTTGACAGCACTTGGCTGCGACAGTGTAGAAACAGTAGTATCTGTCACGTGCTCTGCAGGCGTGTAATTAATTGGGGGTGTTAATAACAGTACCTCCGTGCCAAGAGGTTCTGGGCTCCTTCTAGTGCCCGACCTGGGCCCATCAGCTGCCAGTGACCACTCTGCTCTTTTATTCCAGTGTCATCTTCTGCTTTTTTTGGGTGAACAGAAGCCTTTGTTCTGGACCTCTGGTTTCTGCCCATTCTGTTACGAGAACACTCGTGTCAGGGCCTCTGCATCACACATCTCCTGAGTCGGGTGGTACCCAGCCTTACGTGGTTAAAGGTAGTCACCCCGATTTAATTCCAGGAGGAGGCTGGATAGCGTCTTACGGGGCATGTTCCTGGGGAAGTGTGCTATACATGGTTATTTGACCCGAAATTTGGCAGCGTCTTTGGGCTTACGTTTTACAGTTTGCCAGGCACCCCAGGGGAGCGGCATGCCTTCAGCTTCTTTCCAGCTGGCTGGCTCTAAGTGCACAGAAGGGTCAAAGAGTGCTAACCGAACTTCCTCCTCCAAAGCTTGGTCCTCCTTCCAGAGTCTTAATGCTTCCCAGAGGCTTGCGCCTCGCTTTCTCCCCACCAGTTTTTAATGCTGCCTGAACACTTGGGTGGTGCTGTTGGTAGGCTAGTTCTGATGGTAATGACGTCCTCTCTGGTACGGTAAAACACTGGCAATGCCAAACCCAGGGCCTTGGGTCCCAGGCGTTGTCCGACCTGGGTGACAGAACCAGACTACCCTCTTAATTCTGCCCCACCAGCCTCCGGAGCAGTCCTCTGTCACACTCTGCAGATGACCGTCCTTCTCGGGTCATCCTGTACTCTGCTGTGGCTTCTGGTATGCTCCGTGCATGGCGTGTCCCCCCTGCCCGCCTTCAGGAAGCATGCTACTACCACCCCCTGAGAAAGCCCTGGAACCCCAGGCTTGCGTCTCCCCAAAGTCTGTGACCTCCAGTTCCGGGAAGTGCAAACACTGCCTCTCAACCAGCGTCTTGGTCCCTGTTTCATTTCAGACTCCGTGGTCTGTTCGATCTTGAGGCTGACTTCCGCATGGTGGCCCTTGACTCACCTTCTCTCTGGTTCTCTGAGTCTGCAGCCAGGTTCTGCGATTCACCCCCAGAAGTGGCTGCCCCCTCTGTTGTGCCCCAGCCCTGACCTGGCCCAGCACGCCTCCGTGGTGGCAGGCAGCCATTCGGCCCTCTCTGGTGTGGCTCCTTACACACAGCCTTCACACTTCTGCCCAACTAGCCTTCAGAAGTCCCTGAGATCTGTAACAAGTGTGGGCTACACTCCTCAGCCCGACTAGGGGCCAGTGCTGCCCATTCCAATGCGAACTTGACTTTCAAACAGGGTTTGTCCTATTCTGGGGACACATGCCTGTCCCACTCCTGCCCCTTGCACGTGCCCTCTTCCCTGTACAGGCTGGGATCTGATCACTCAGCCCTGGACTTGACCTCCAACAGCACTCCATCTGCACTCAGAAAGTTTTGCATCTTTCTGTGCCCTGGTCTTCATCTCTTGTGTGGTCATTGTTTAGGCATTTCCCTTAACCCCTTCACCACCTTGAACTCTTGAATCCATTGAATCCATTGTCCATCTCTTGGTAGTGAACTCCGTGCTCCACACAGCGAATGTTCACTGAACTAAAATCATTGCTCAACACGCTAATTTGTAGTAGTTCATTTTGTCTGTACTCATTTAAGAGAGAATTCTTTTCTGTTCATGGTGCGTTCACCCAGAGCCACATCATCTTTTTATGTATTATATTTAATTTTACCCTGTTACTAAAAATATTGCAGAGACTACCCTTGTACATATCAGTTGGCAATAGATTTAAAGGTAGGATCAGTTAAAGAGGGTAAGTGTATATTCAGTTTCGGTAGATGATACCCAAATTATTTTTCAAAAAATATTTCCTTATATCATACCAATACTTGTCTTTATCGGTCTATAACATTTGGCCAATCTGATGAGTAGAAGTTGTTTTTACTGTTTTTCATTTAAACATGTGCCCTTAGTTATTGATGAATATGAGGCTCTCTTCATATATATATATATTTTTTAAAGATTTATTTATTTATTCAACAGGCAGAGATCACAAGCAGGCAGAGAGGAAGGCAGAGAGAGGCAGGGGAAGCAGGCTCACCGCCGAGCAGAGAGCCCGATGCGGGGCTTGATCCCAGGAGCCTGAGATCATGACCTGAGCCAAAAGCAGAGGCTTTAATCCACTGAGCCACCCAGGCGCCCCCTCTCTTCATATATTTATTAGCCATTTGCATTTTGTCTTCTGTGATTTACTCATTTATAGCCTCTCTTTCTGTATTGAGTTGTTAGTCTTTTTCCTGTTGATTTTTGGAGACTTCGAAGGTCCAAAGGGAAATGCTCCAGATCAGAATGGTTTATGTTAGGCAATTGTGACTCCTTAGTAGACATGTACACAAACACACACAAACACACACACACACTCTCTCTCTCTCGGCTTACTGTGCTATCATTTTTTTTTTTTTAATTCAAGGTAGCTAACATATAGTGTAGTTTCAGGAGTAGAATTTGGTGATTTATCAGTTGCATGTAACACCCAGCGCCCATCACAGCAAGTGCCCTCCTTCATGCCCATCAGCCATCTAGCCCATCCCATCCCACCCCCCAGCAACCCTCAGTTTGGGAGTTCAATTGTTGCTCGCACACACCAAGAACCTGTATGTAAAGTGTTAAGGAGGGCGTAACAGTGCTCTGAGCACAGCGTTGTTCTTCAGGGAGGGCCTCGCATGTGTTCGGCAAGAGTAGGGCGAGTATGTATGTGTGAGGTCCCACGTGATACCCAGTTTCAGGAACGGCCTAATTTAGAGGAAAAGAGCTATGTTTGTAATTAATTGATTAACTGTAGTGTATTTTGGTCTTTGTAACTACAGAAAATTTCGGTGCATTGATGATTTCACAGTTTAGGAATTTTGCTCTTATGCTACAGTTGAGATAACCTTCCCTTGTTTTAATCTTGAAGTTCTCTGCGTATCTCTGTGTCTCCCCTCCCTGTTCTCCATCCTGTACAGCAGAGACCAGGTGTCATGATGGTTTGCAGGCAACATGCTGTTTTTAAAGGTGTTTTACATCAACTAGTTTGAAAACTAGGTTATAATGGACTGACTTCACTTTGCAAATGTATTAATTTTGGTAAACCCCGATATCTGCAGACTATATAGCTCATTGAGAAATGGCTGGTCTGGTGCATCATGCACAAGACAGATAAGCTGTCGTTTGTTATGGAAGTTACTGGCAAACACTCAACAGCAGTGTGTCTTGCAGTGCAAAATTGGTTCTGTCCCTGCGTTCAAGGGTGTGTGTGTCTAGTATTAGACTGCAGCTCCAAACGGGCAGTTCCTGCCTAATAGGACACCTTGCGTGGTGCCTGGCACGTTGTAGGAGCTCGGTAAATGTTTGAGGGAATGTATTCGTTATTCATTCAACAAGGAAGGGCCATAACTTAGGCACGCTAACCAGTTGGAGGACTGGATGTGGGAGAGACCTTGCAGAGCTGCTTAAATTGCTGGGAAGTAACTTTTTCCACACAGCTGAGGACACGTGTTTTATACACCTTCCCGGGGGTACATGTGAACCTTTTGTTAAGCTCATTTTCAATTGGAAGTAAATGAAAGGTACACATTCAGGGCAAGGTAGTTCTCGTCCTGGTAAAGTCATGTAGGCTTCTTCACACCTGCAGCATATTCTTTAATCTTTCCGATCTTAAAATAGAAGGAAGAAGGGGATGGCATTCTGTCCCCAGACCTATCTACATAAAGGAAAAATGTCACAGGTCTTCGGAGGCACACCTGACTCTTCCCATTTTTACAGGCATGTTCGCCACAGTTGCTGGTATATCTCAGCGGGCCCCTGTGCGCTGGTCGGAGAACGTGATCGGTGCAGCCATTTGCTTCCCGTATGTCATAGCGCTTGATGACGAATTCATCACGGTGCACAGCATGTTGGACCAGCAGCAGAAGCAGACCCTGCCCTTTAAGGAAGGCCACATTCTACAGGATTTTGAAGGTACCACTTTGCAAAGAAATCTCAATGAAATTGAGTTATCAATCCGTTTTTGATGTTCAGTAGATGTTAGTAAGGATCCATTCGGAGCTGGACCTCAGGCTAACCTTTGAAGCTACACAGGTGCTGTTAATGCAGTCTCTGGGCTCCAGGGCCTCCAAGGGCAAAGGGGAGATAGACATTTGGACAGAGAGCTGTAGCAGTGGAAGAGCTTGATAAGCATGAAACAAGGCCAGTTGGGAGAGCAGAGGAGGAAGTGTTTCTTGGAAATACCAGGGAGGGCTTCCTGAAGGAGATGGTATTTGAGCCAAATCTGTAAGGAGGGGTAGGAGTCAGTCAAGCAGATCTGGTGTGCAAAACATCAGGTAGAGGGAAAGGTGCCTGCAGGTCTATGTGAGAGGGAGCCCTGGCTTTGGGCCACATGAGCAATTAAGGACTATAGCGTGTCATGCATGAGGGAGGCCAGCCTGAGATGAGGCTGCAGCAGACCAGGGCTGTCTGGACAGACCTTCCTTTGTGTGCAGCAGTGAGCCAGGCAAGGGATTTCTCTCACTTTTCCTAAATTTTATTATGAACGTTTTCAACCATACTGAAAAGTCAAAAGGAAAACAAAGTGAAGTGCCGTAGACCGTTCAGCTAGACTCAACACTTGTAAACATTTGCCAAGCCATTCAAAAGTAAGAAAAAGATATCATGACATTTAATCTGAAATACTTCAACATGCATCTCTTAAGAATGAGAGCATTTTCCTATGTAACTGCAAAGCCCTTGCACCCCTTAGAAAATGAACTCTAATATCCTGGCCATGTTCAGATTTTCCCAGTTGTTCGAAGAAGATCTTATATGATATTTTCCTCAAACTGGGAATGAATCTAGATTTATACATTGCATTTGCCACTTAAGGATTTTAGCTCACCAAACATTGCCCTTCTTGTTTGAGATGCGACAGATATAACTTACTAAGACTTTTGGCCACCACATTTAGTGTGTCACACTTCAGTCGGGGGCCCCAACACACACATCAGAAGAGCATGTCTCGTAACAATATCCTGGTGCCATGGACAAGTGGTAGAGGTGAGCACGGGGTCATGGGCACATAGAGGCTGCTGATATAACCTCCCCTGCCCCCAGTGCAAACAAGGGGAAGCTTCCCAGGGAAAGGGACACCCGTGTAGAGAAGGGACAGAATCTCATCTGAGTGTGAGAAAATGACTTCACTTGTGATATAGAAGACATGTAATCTGGGCAAGAGAGCAGAGTGGGAAGACTATAAGGAAGATGTCCAAGTAAGGAAAGATGAGGCCTTTCATGACACCAGACAATGGGGCTGGAGTGGAACGATGGGTTTCTAGGAGAGAAGAGTAGAGGATCTGGGAAGGCTTTGCTGACCCTGAGTCATCCTTCAGACAGGAAGGAAACATCATCTCATTGCTTCTTGTGCACAGGTGATAGTTTGCTTAAAGAGTGTGTCTAGAAGGGAGCAGATCCCAAAGCTTCATAGTAGGAGTGTGCCTTGGATTAGAGCTCCAGTTCTGTGGACTGTCTGCACAAGGTCTCACAAATCCCATTAAGGTGATGGCCATGGGCCAGGTGACCTCACAGGGCTGGGGGGAAGTGAACAAGGTCAGGCCAAGAATTGGTTATTTGGATGGTAGATGAACATGGAATACCTCGTGGTTCAGAGTGTAGTATTATAATCTTAGTTTCCTATAAACTAACATGGAATGAAAAGAATTCTTAAAAAATTTTACAGGAAGTATAGCATAATTCTCGTAGATCACCATAACTGATCTCTAACTTCTTTGGACCATATGTTATGTATCTACTCAACTGATTTTATTTTATTTTATTAAGATTTTAGCTATTTATTTGAGAGAGAGAGCATGAGCAGAAGGAGAGGGAGAAGCAAACTCCCTGCTGAGGGCCGAGCCCAACATGGGCTCAATCCCAGGACCCTGGGATCATGACCTGAGCTGAAGTCAGACACTTAACCAACTGAGCCAACCAGGTGCCACACTACTCAGCTAATTTTAAGTTAATCAGCACTTTCTTTTTTCTTTCTTTTTTTTTTTTTTTTAAAGATTTTATTTATTTGAGAGAGAGAGAGCATGAGAAGGGAGGGGCAGAGGGAAAAGCAGATTCCCCGCGGAGCTGGGAGCCCAGTGTGGGACTTGATCCCAGGACTCCAGGATCATGACCTGAGCTGAAGGCAGTCGCTTAACCAACTGAGCCACCCAGGCACCCAGCACTTTCAAATAAATGGCAGAAAAGCATATTTTTTATTTTGGAAATGTGGTATAGCATCCACCCTTTTCCTGACAGTTGACAATATGGGAAGAAGAAAAGAAAAGCATTGCAATGTATAATTTCTTTAGGAATTTTGTGTTGGGAGAACTATAATACAATCAGCCATCAGATTGGATGACAAACCTGTTTCAGGAGAGCAGCGTGTGTCTGTGCAATATGTTCTTTCTCTTTCTAACACTGTTGAATTTTTTCCCAGGAAGAGTGATAGTCGCCACCAGTAAAGGAGTTTACATCTTGGTTCCATTACCCCTGGAAAAGCAAATACAGGATCTTCTAGCAAGTCATAGAGTGGAAGAGGCTTTGGTTTTAGCAAAAGGAGCCCGGAGGAACATTCCAAAAGAAAAATTTCAGGTTTGTAATTAAGTTGGTCCCAAGAACATGTGCTGCCAAGCCACCAGCTAGCGAACATTCAGATCTTACTAACATACAGTGGCCCTCCCTGTGTGCCATGACCTTGCGCATCGATTTTGGCTCTGGTGTTTCGTTTTCACAGCCTGTCCATGTCACACAGGTACGGAGGCCGCTTGCCGAGCAGTCCGGGACAGCTGGACGGAGGTCTCCCACCGAGCCCTAGTCAGGCTGTGAACCTCTGGTTTGATTCTGGGGTCCCATATACACACCAAGTGATATTTCTAATCGACTCTCTTATTCAGTGGGCCTTCAGAGAAGAGTCAGGAGAATAGTTCTCATAAACCAACCGCGTAACCATATCCCCAAATCACAGTTAAATATTCAGAATTGGTAAATTCAGAATTGGTACAACAAAGATAGGATTACTTTAAAATATCAGGAAGAAGTAAAGACAAATTTAGACTTTGGATCAAAAGAGATAACGTCTACTTGACTTTCAAATAGGGAGATAGTAGAAACTCATTCATTCAGTTGTGGTTTGTTTTTTTTTAAGATTTTATTTATTTATTTGACAGAGAGAGACACAGAGAGAGAGGGAACACAAGCAGGGGGAGTGGGAGAGGAGGAAGCAGGCTTCCCATCGAGCAGGGAGCCCGATGTGAGCCTTGATCCCAGGACCCTGGGATCATGACCTGAACTGAAGGCAGCTGCTTAATAGCTGAGCCACCCAGGTGCCCTCACTCAGTCTTTCTGAAAAAAAGACAGCATGGTCTGATAAAGAGAGTAGGGAAATAGATGAAGTGCCCTAAAACGGGGCTGGGCATCTTTAATTTCTATGATTACATAAAAAAGAGTGGATTTTACAGATAATGCTCTAGAAGCCAACATTAGTAAGAAAAAAATCCCAGCTGGTTCCTGTGGAATTATAAATATGTGAAACTATAATAAACCTCTTGTTCAAATTTTTAAAAAAAATTATTTTTTAATTCTAAATTAGAATTTGTCTCCTGATTTAGAATTTGTATTTGTTGGGATGGAGTTGAATGTTAAAAGTTTAGACTTCTAGTATCTACAGGAAGAGCTCTGTTAGCCATAATTCACCCAATACTTCAGGAATGCATCTAAATATTTCTGGAGGAGAGAACTTTTAATGCACTTGAGACATCAACTTTAATGTAGTTGGGGTGATAAAATTGATCCAAGAATCGCAAGTTATTCTTATGTCCAATGAAATCAGGTTCCCTAAAAATTGCTACTTGATCAGTTGTTAGGTTAGTTCATATTACTCTATGTATTCAAAAGTAATGAGACATCCTGTGAGTGTGTGTATGCTCTGCTGAATATTGAAACTGATCACGCAAAGTTCTGTGGCTTAATCATGATCCCTTGATGGTTACCAACCAGTCCGATTTCCACACAACTTACTGATTATTGTGGAAGGAAGTAATGCCTTCTGGCCTCAGTTGCTTTCTGCTACCAAGTGAAAGAAGACCAGACATGTAATTTATGGTTATAGGTATGAAAATAGGCATCTTTTTTAGTAATTTTTTTCTTTTTTTGTATAGTTGACACACGATGTTATATTAATTTCAGGTGTACAACACAGGGATTCAACGTCTCTATATGTTATGCTATGCTCATTGCAAGTGAAGAGGGTGTCTTTTCTGTATGTAAAGATTGATAGTGTTCCTTTTTGTTCTGGATTTTTAAAAGTGAGACTTATCTATTTGCATTCAGCAGGGGGCAGCAGAGGCAAAAAGAAGAGCTGTTCAGGGGCCTGGCTAAGCTGAGCCCACTTCCCTCTGCAGCCTGTAGGTCAAAGCCAGGTGGGGTTGCCATGCCTTCCATAGGGTCTGAGGCCTGTCCTTGCCCTGTTTGCTCTCTACCCCATAAGCCTCCTATGGACATGTTGGATGTTTAGGTGGGCCACATGTTGGGGCACCCCCTCCTTGCACACATGCTTTAGGTGTACAACGTTTTCTTAAAGAAATCTCCAATGTTCCTTGTCTGATATTCGCCCCTTCCCCTCTCCTTTTGCTGAGTAGCGATGTGCAGTCAATATTAGTTGTCTTATTAGTTGTCATCTTGCTCGGACATCATCTAAGTGTCATCTTGGTATCTCAGTTGGAGTCTTTTCCTTTCCCGAATGCTCCCTGCCTTCTCCCAGTTGCTGCAAACTCCTATATCCAGACCTGGAAATACACCCTCAGAATGATCTAGAATTCAGCCTTCATTCCCGGTGCCCATTGCTGTTGCTGTGCAGACCCTCCTCTTTTGCCCGAGTTGTTATTTTAACAATCTGTGTGTGTGTGTGTGTGTGTGTGTGTGTGTGTGTGTGTGTTCCTTCCTCCATGCCACTGTGGGAATGTTCTTTCTGACTTACAGATGGACTCCTTTGCTTAGAGTACTCCAGCTCTCCAAGCGCTTGGTGGTCTGGCCCAGCCCACTTCCATGACCCACTTGCTGCCTCAAAGGCTGGAGGGCAAAGGAGCAAGAACAACTCCTGAGCCCTGCAAGGTGCCTGGGCTCTGCAGGGGCCTTTCAAAACAGTTTTAATCCTCAAAATGATTTAGAAGTAACCAACACTACTGTCTAAAGATGGGAAGGCAGGACAGCTGAGCTGGTTTCGCGCATGGACACCTCTATAGTTGCATGGGTGCCAGCTCTCAGAGGCAGCATGTGTCCGCCCCCCTGCTCCCCCACCCCCGCCCTGTGCCTTGCCCTCCCTTTAGCAGAAGGTGCCATGGGCTTTCACACCCCTCTCCACCCTCCCCTTTGCCTAATTTGTGATGTATGCAGGTTTCAGTTACTGGGGTGTGCTTCCGGACTGGACAGTGGCTTCCATACTTCACTTACCCCTCTCCTCTGAGTCCTCCCCGTCCCCCCAGGCAGAACCGATCCCTCCCCTGCATTTCTGCGGTTTGTGTGTCAACACTGAACACAGGAGTTTGCACCTTGGCTCAGGCCTTGTCCTTCCGAGTTCCTAGGTGGACCCTGCCCTCTCTGTCCCCTGGTACCCTGGTCCCGGCTGGGCAGAAACTCACTGCTCTAAAAACAGAGCTGGTATATAATGGATTGTGGAGCAGACAGTTCATGTTAAAAACAGAACCGTGGGACGCCTGGGTGGCTCAGTTGGTTAAGCAGCTGCCTTCGGCTCAGGTCATGATCCCAGCGCCCTGGGATCGAGTCCCACATCGGGCTCCTTGCTCGGCAGGGAGCCTGCTTCTCCCTCTGCCTCTGCCTGCCTCTCTGTCTGCCTGTGCTCTCTCTCTCTCTTTCTAACAAATAAATAAATAATCTTTAAAAAAAACAAAAAAAACAAAAAAAACAGAACCGTAAGGGAAAAATAATATTGACAGAAAAGGAGAGAATTTTCCTGAACGTGTATGTGTTTTTGAGAATGAGACGTGACTCTTGTGATGATGAGGTGCATTACTTATTTTAGCTTTCGGGTGCTTCTGACCAAATGCTGGACCCTGGCTTAGAGAAGCCAGAAAAGGAGAGGAAAAGGGACCACAGTCCAGTGGACACCTTGTCACTCCCCACCCCCCTTCATTTAAAGCAAGTATCCGTTTTGTGTCACTGACTTCTGAACTAGGGAGGGCTTTATCAAGAAGTCTAATTCTGGGACTGGGATTAAAAGACTAGTGCTTCCAGAGATCCCAGAGGGCCGAAGAGTTTAGATCTCTAAGAAAGCAGGGCTTGCATTATGTTAAGGTGTACGATGTCATAAAGAAAGCCGCAGTAAGGAGACCTCTTGCATTAACAAAGGCTTGTGTCAGGAAGTTCTCCTTATTTGTGTCGTGTACTATGGGAAGTATTCATATTTAAGCTTGAACTCTGGTACCTGTGGGGTGCTTTTTCTATTTCATCTAAGACTATTTGAGTGTGTATCTTTAAAAGGCAAGATTCTCCCTTTTAAATGTAACCACACCTGCCGTCTACAGAACTCCCCAAATTCATCGTAGAGTCCTTCAAAGAACAGAGTCCCATCAGTGTTCACATCGCCTAGGTGTCCTGCAAATGCTGCATTTTGCCGTTCTCCCTGTCCTCCAGGGAAGTCCCAGGCTGGCTGTGCAGTCAGGCGACCATGTGCCTGAGCCGCTCGGAAGCGTCCTCTGTGCCACCATGTCTTTCATTTATGTAGTTAGGGTCCTTTGTTTTATTTGACTTTTGTTTTCTAGGGATCGCTCTTTGGAATTTAATTTTGTTTTCTGATTATGTAAAATATTTACAGAGTTCATTTGAAGGAGTCTTTCCTCCCTTCACCTCTCTTCCCCCCGCCCCCAGTCCCTCTCTCTTCATTCCTCCCTGTCCCCGGGGTCTTTTTTTGGTGTAAAGCCTGTGAACCATTTGTGTTCTAATGGTTACCCTAGTCCTTTGGTTTTCTCTTTTTCTTGTGGGAGGGTGGGGAGAACTCCTGTTTTCTGTTGATTCCCTTCTTTGAGCAGCACTTGGAATTAGCTGGTGAGCTCTTCGTGCCTTCCCCTCTTCTTCCCCAGCATCTGTATGAAAGTCACATCCCTTTATCCCCAGCACGTCCAAGCATATTGTCCTTCTGTGTCATCTCCTCATGGCCCCCTGGTTTTGATGGTGGCATTGTCTCTGCTGTTGGCACGCATACAGCCATCTCCTGTCTCCCTTATATTTGTCCATCTCCGTTCAGGGCAGATGCATACGGAACGCTCAGGGGCACATTTTATGCTGCCGACTCTCTGGGCCTCTGGTTTTCTGCAGCGATCCATCCTCCTGCAGATGTCCCAGTACAAGCGTGTGGGAGCACTGTCCCTGCATGTTGACAGCAGTTCCCCCACAGCCTTTATACTTGAGGGCCCATGTGGCTGGCTGTAAAGTCTTTGACTCACGTTTTCTTTCAATGAGAAACTTAAGTAAGTTCCACCATTACGCTTTGCCATCGAGAGCTGACCAGTATTGGGTGACAATTTGAATTTCTTGCCTTTCTAGCAACTTGGCTTTTTTGCCTTGAATGCCCAAAGGAGTTTTTCCTTGTCTTTCAAGCTCCATCTCTGCTTGTCGCCTGGCAAACTGGAGCCAGTGAAGACCCCTTGCCTGGCCATCAGGCTTTCCAGTGATAGTGGTTTGGGAACTCTGGCTTTCGTGGCCTCACAGCCCCCTTTCCCTCTGTCCACTTCTCCCCCCATTTTCTCACACCACCTGGTTCCTGTAGTTGTTGGTGGGTCCCCAGTGGCTCGTGCTTTTGGGTTTGTGGGCATGCCCAGTCACTTCATGCTGCTACAAATGTTGGCGGCGAGTTTTTGGTTATCCCCGATTGTTTTGTCTGTTTGGCGTGTGGCAGAACACACAGTAACGTGAAATTGCCATCCTAACCATGTTGAAGTCTGCAGTTAGTGGCGCTGAGCATGTTCCCACTGTTGGTCGCCCATCACCAGCACGCATCTCCAGAACGTCCTCCCATCTCGCAGAACTGAAACTCTGTCCTCACTAAGCACTAGCTCCCCATCCCCCTCCTCATGGTGATGCCGAGCTTTCTCTGTCAATGATCTTGACTGTCCCAGATACCTCATGTAAGCAGAATCATGCAGGATTTATCCTTTTGTTCCTCGGCTTGCTTTACTTAGCGTGATGTCATCAAGCCTCATCCACAGTTATATGTCCGAATGTCCTTCCTCTTTAAGGCTGAGTAGTATACTCCATTGTACACATGTACCGCATTTTGTTTTTCCATTCATCCACTGAAGGACACTTGGGTTGTTTCTACCCTTTGGCTGTTGTGAACTGCTCTGAACTAATTGTTCTGTTTTTATGAGGAGGCTGCAAGATTAAAAAGACTGCCCTGCCACTGTCTTCCCAGATACCTTGGTTTTGAAACGTTTTAAAGTAATATTTAAAGTTTTAGTAAATTTACACACATATACTCACAAATGCATTCTACTTGGTGAAACCTACTCAAAATCAATTAAAAACATAAGTAACAAAAAACTGCTTGCAGTTTAAAGCACAGAAGGTAGGCTGATTTCTCTAAAACGTCAAGCCCTCCTTCGAAAAATTAAAAAAAAAATGAATGGCCTCATAGAAAAATGAATATGAACAGATATTTCATAGAAAGTGAAATCACCTGCCTTATGAATGTATGAAAAGATATTTTATCTTACTTATACAGAGATGTGCAAATTAAAAGTTCATGAGTTTATTTTCCATTCAGATTGTTAAAGATCAGAGGGTTTGAGGATACTCTGTTGAGGATGTGGGGAAATGGACACTTGCAGAAGTCACCTCTAAGAATGTAAATTGCCTGCAGGAGGACAAACTGAGAATTTCTCTCCAAGTTACAGGGCACAGTTCTCCTTAGGGGTATTCTACGGGTCTAAGCACAAAAATGCCAAATAACCAATGGAGAAGACTCTACATGATCAAATTGGTTGTTTAAAAAGAAACCCAATGACCCAAATGCTGCAGGGGGAGGAGTGGTTAAATGCACGTGGTCCAGTGGGCTGTTGGGACGCCGCTCAACCAGGAACAAGAACCAAGGACTTTGTGTGTTGAGGCAGACGGTTCTCTGAAAGACAATGAATTAAAAATGTAGAGAGTGCAGACAGTGGGTATAGTGCTACTAAAATGGGGGACAGAGTTAACTTACAAATACATCACGTATCTCTGCAGTTGCCCAGAGATTCATAGCACCGATTACCTCTGGAGTGCTACCGCCTGGGACTGCGGTGGGAGGGAGACTCTTCATTAAACCTCTTTGAATGTTTGGAAATTTGAGCTCTATGAATGCATCACTTCCATTATAAATCTTAAAAAATACAGGAGAATAAAACACATGCATGTGTGTGAAGAAACAAAATCGAAGAGCAAGGGGCTTTTGCCCTTAGAATGTCATTTTTCTTCTTAAACAGCTAGCTATTCCTATCTCTTAGTGTATCCTTTGCAAGAGTCGGGATCTGTGCTTTGGGTAGGGTTCTTTATGCATGTTGAGTTCGTCGGGCTTCTTCTCCAGCCCCTGCACCTGCTGGCCCCCGCAGCCCCTGTCTGTGGAACTGACCACTTTTTCTGCTTGCATGCATATCTGTCACACGGCTGATTCCAGAGCAGAGCTTCTAGTCCGCATATCACCAGACCCTGGCTCTGGGACGGGGATGGGTGCAGAGTGGAAAAGTTCTGTTTTACACAGTTGCATTAACTAGGTTTCTTAACTGGAGGATTTCTCAGAGCTTTTAATACACTAATATCTATTGTGATCCCTAAGAGGCCATATAGCATGTTTTATATTTTTATTACTATCTTTCTGTGAGTTCCCAAGAAGGGGTATATATAAAATACGTTATTTTATACATAATGGATTTGTATTACATATGTAGGTGTGTGTGTAGACATGTGTGTGTGTATGTGTGACATGTAAATACTCTTTATGTATATTTTGTATATATCAGTATTTATAATAAACACACATTCATGTGCATACACATACACATCTGGGTCCAAACTTAATCAGGATGGATTGCCTTTTGAACAAAGAGAGAATGTCATGGCCACTTAGGTGGGACAGCTGTTTCACCCAGTGTATTTTGGGAGAGGTCTTTCTATTTAGGCAGTAACTAAGTGAGAAGAGTTTTAAAATAAGTTTTTTTTAAAGCCTAAAACCCACTACTGCAGTATGTATACAAGAGAAGATATGAATACAATTAAAAGTCCAACATTCATACCAATTTTTGTTTAGAGTTGGGTTGTACTCATTTTACAGGAATGATATGTTTGTACCAGATAGCTCAAGTCTTCTTGATCTTACAGGGCCTTATAACCTGAGTCTCATGTCAAGAGTAGGCTGTACTCTGGATTCGTAATGATTTGTATCTGGAGTGTAATGACCACACCTGGCGGTTTCTCTGCACCAGATCTGCGGTCATCCTTGGTAGGAAGCGGGTGTGCCTGTTGGCCCTACTCTCCTGGAGATGGGCCCACTGGCAAAGCCAAAATGCTGAGCCCTTGAGGAGGGAGGGGGATCCAGGCCTGACCCTAGAAGTGGGCTTTCTGCCCTTTAAAAAGAAGCCTCTCTGTAAATAGAATAGAATCTTCTACTTCACAAAATTTCTGGTTACCCAAAGGATGACAGAAATCTCAATTCAGAAATAGCATAGTAGAAACAGAGGTTTTGACTTCACTTTGACCTTGCTCCCAGAGTACACGTGACCTCTGCCACCTGACTGGCAGGGGCCCTGCGCCTCTGCGCAGAGCAGATACCAAGTGGTACTTCTCAGAGCTCTGTTGGGCTAATTTTCTTTCTTGGCCTGGGACTTCTGATAGTTGCCTTATGCCAAGGGACAAATCAGAAAGTTGAAAGGACAGCTGAAGACTCCATTGTGTTAGCTCTGCCTCTGGGGAGATAAACAGATTTTCTTGTTCTCTCTCCTCACGTGGCCATCTTTCTTGTCCTTCTGCCGGCTGCCCTAACTCCAGGTCTGTAACCCCACCTCACCTGAGCGGAGGGCCAGAGAAGCTGTCAGTCAGAGTGGACGGTCTGGCAAGGAGACAGTCACTTTCAGAGCACCAGGAATCGGCTGTGCTTGCCGAAGTTTCTGATCAGATGCATGTGGGTCTGAGTCAGCGGTGTGTTGTGTAGCTTCTGTGGTTCCACATCTAGGTGCTTCTATTCAGGATGACAGGATCTCTTTGCATACTTCTTCTAAGTCTGCCTATAGCATTCACGGACTAGAATACAGAAAATAACCCCATATTCTTGGAGATGGAGAGTGTTCGCAAAAGGCATTTTTAACTTCCCTTTAGGAAGGGAAAGAGTAGATGGCGTTTGAATCCTGCAACCACCTGGAGTAAATTGTGATTCGGCTGATTTCTCATCAGCACCGGAGATCAAGAATTCTTCTACTGCAGTTGATGGCTCCTTCTTATCCTTTCTGCTAAGTGGATGGTCTTCATTGTATCTGCTTCCAGAAATAGAGCTGTACATTCCCGCACAACAGAACCTTGACCCACTCCTGTGTGCTTATTCTTGGGGGGTTTTAAATAGGCCAGTTTTTAGGCCACACATAGCTGCTGTCAGGGCAGAAAGGTAAAGGCAGGTGGTAAGGAGATGAAAAAGCAACCTGCCTTTTCTGACTTCTCTCAGAATGTCTGTGGGGAGAGGGAGGAAATGCTACACTTTTGAGAACTTTTCAAAACTACAGCGAGAGCCCCTTTAAAAGCTGATGTAAGGGAACAGAACTGATGGTCTCTAGGTTTCAACTGTCTCCACTTCCCTCTCTTCTTCAGTGGGTAACAGTATTGACTGCCTGCTATGTACCTGGATGACTCAGTGAGTGAAAAGAATTGGGCTTTAGCATCAGAAAGATCTGCTTTTTAAATCCCAGCTCAGCCACTTACGACTTCACGAACTTTGGGCTAAGATCTTAACTGCCCCTCCATCTGAGTTCCTGAATACCGAGGAGATAGCTCTTCAGATCCAGAAGGCCTTCCTGAGTGGCAGGTGTCACGCCAGGGTGTGGGGCTACGAAGGGGAATAATGTATGCACTGAACCGCCAAGGACTTCGTGGCTCACAGGACAGCACAGTGGTTGGAGGGTGGAGGAATTGGAGTCATTGGTCATGAGGGGGTGACGGCCTGGCTGTGGGATGGCACCAGTCAGTATGAAAAGAGCGAAGAGGCATGTCCAAGAGCTACCTGAAGCAAAGGAGGCTTGCAGCTCCAGCACTGACCAAGCTGGACAGCGACAGGAGGGGGTGGGGTTAGGACACCACGGGAGAGCTCTCTAGAGTGCCTTTGCTCTCGCTGGATGTCATGAGAAAAACGTTCCGTGGTCAAGGAGATCTGGGCGATCCTGGTTGAAACCGAGATCACCGGTACCTTGACGGCAGGAATTCTGCCTGGGGCATGTGACTGTGGGCCGGGCAGCTCCAGGAGAAGGACTAGAAAGCATGTGGATTTATCTGTCTGCTGACTAAATGGCATTGGCCCTGGGCTCTGAGGGATACTCAGAAGTGAAGTGTCAGTTCCAGAGGAGTGGAAGCATGGGGAGCAACTTCTGAGCCTCCGGGGACGCCGGGGCTGTTGCTGTCTGTCTGAGCCACCAGAAGTATAAGCTGTCCCCCTAGCCCTATGAGTTAGGGATGAAGAGGACAGAAGATAAAAGGACACATTGGGGAAGGGGATGAGATTTATGGGGGAAGATCCTTGGAGAGGGAAGAATAGTCAAATAGAGAAGAACTTTATTTCAGGAATACGAAGTTATACATGCACAGAAATATATTTGTATTGGAAATAATTTCACATATGCCATATTTTTTCTTTACCTTATAACTTCTGACTCCTGCGTAATCCTGAACATTGGGTTTGGGTTCTGACCAGAGAGTTTCTCCCCATTGTGCTGGTTTTATGGGGTCTCTCAGAGGTGAATTCAACCTATCTTTCCTTGCAGGTAATGTACAGAAGGATCCTGCAGCAGGCCGGGTTTATACAATTTGCACAACTTCAGTTCCTGGAAGCTAAAGAGCTCTTCAGGTAAATTTGAGGTGTTCATAGCAAGCCTCCCCATGTGTCACTCTGTGGTCAAGACCTTCATTTCAACCGTGATACCGTGAGGGGAATTGTTGACGTGGTTAGATTGTGCTTCAGGGGGAAGTGGGGAGGCTTGTTAACAACAGCACCCACCAGCAGTGCTCATTTCTCTCCCCTACTCCCTAGCCTCAGTTTACCTGCTCTGTGTCTCGAAGAGGGTGGAGGCTGAGAAGGAGGAGGCACCCATAATGGTTCTGTGGAGAGAGGAGAAGGGAGTCCTAGAGTGAACTCAATAATGCAGAGGATTCCTAGAAAAATGCTATTCTTGCTCACTTTTCCTTCTCTTCAGAGATTTTATGGGAAATCAGAAGTTTAGAAACAGAGCAGACACCCCTGGGAAGACTGGTAGAAACTGTGCTCCTTCCAAGACTTCATAAGGAAACATTTGTAAGGACAAGCTAGGACCTGAGTTTTCAGGCCATCTAACTAGACTAGATCCTGCACGTTTTAGACCCATCTCAAGGATAAAGGGTGTATAAAGCGTCGAACAGACCCTTCACATCTGGGGAGCGGCCGGAGCAGAGCATGGCTTAGTAGCACGCTGTCTGCTGCCTATTCCACAGGCTCTTGGACTCACCACCGCTCCGGCCTCCTGCTCTGTCACACTGGGGGCTGAGTGAACAGGGTTCTGAGTCAAGAAGGAGTCACTTAGTGAATAGCGATGCCCCCTCTAACTTACACTTAGGTCATATTCTGTGTGGTGTTCTCATCTGATCTGGCAGGAGCAGTAACTGGGGGACTCATGTAGGTTCTTTGTCCCTGTGACCTCACTGTCTTCTGTCCCGCCTGTTCTGTCCCTGCAGTGTCAAAAACCTTCTCATTTGGGTCCCTTTTCTCATGGGTTAATCTGGAACAGTGGGTGAATGGTCATCATCTGTTCCTAGAAGAGTTCACAGATTTTTCTAACAGAATGGGTGTAGGTTCTGTTAGTCATTAATACAAGGCTCCCCCGTCTTTCATGCTTCAACCCCTTCATAGTGTAAACTGAAGGCTGCTCCTTGTCAAAATGTGACTGAGAGAATTGGTCCTTGAAGCAGGCAGGCCCAAGGCAAGCGTTCCTTTCCTGCGCCCACAGCAGACGTTGCTAATAACTTGGGGTTTTTTTCTTCTCATGGATGTGGGACTTGTCCTTGCATTCCATCTCCGTTTGGTGCTAGAAGCCACAAGTGCCAGCATGTCATGGTCGGCACCCAAGAGAGAACCTCTGTGGGACTCATGCTGTGGGCCCCTCCGCTCTGTGTCCCCCCAGACGTGATACAGCCCATCCTCATGTCCAGTCAGGTCAGCACTCCTCCTGGGAAGCAGACCTGGCCCAAGAATCAGAGCCAGAGTGTGGGGTGAGACTGCCACCTGCTTTCCTGGCGTACCTGTGCGAATGTGGACGGTGGCTGTGGAACCACTGGGCAGCAGTGCAGGTGCCGCTCTGTAGTGGGGGTGTAGAGCCTCATGCTCTGAGGGCAGGTGCAGAGTACAGGCTCAGATTGGGATTTGGCTGCATCCTAAATGATGAGAAGCTTCCCAAATTGAGAATCTTACAGTCTGGACCCCTTGGGCTGGATAATTTGTTAGGGGTGCTCTCATGCGTCGGAGGATCACTGGGCCTCTATTCACTCAGTACGAATAGCACCCACCAGTGGTGACTGGAACTATCCCCAGACATCACTCGGTGTCCCCCAGGGAGCACAACTGCTGCCATGGAGGGCTGTTGCTTTAGGTAGAAGGAACAAGGCAGCAGAGGCCGGGCATGAAGTGTGTAAACCGGAGAGGTGATGGGTGGAGCTGCAGCGTCAGAGTGTGGGAGGGATGGTGGAAGCTGAAGCTGTTAGGGCATTGGGAGCAGCTGGGAAGGCCCCAGAATGTCATGCTCAGAGATCTGGGGTTTATCCTAAAGAGGCCCAGCACCATGGAAGGTGAGGAGAGGGCAGGAGTGGAAGGAAGAACCAGAGGCTGGAAGTCAGGGAGGAGGAGGGACTGTCCAAACTTGAAGGAAGTTGGATGCAGTGAACATTGCCAGGAGTGGAGACCCCAAGCCCAACCTAGGGTTCCCATTCATGTTTGGGAGCCCTGCGTCTACTTCTGCAAGAGGGGCCCCCTGGTGGGGCTGCTCCGGGGCCAGCATTGAGGTCTGCAACTCTGTGATGCTGCTGCTGTCATCACAGTGGATAGGACGAGCAGGCCGGGGGGTACAGTGGGGGACAGGGCCAGCAGAGGTGGGATGTCACCAGACGGGTTCCGTGGCCTTGCACGGTTAGGATACCATTGGAGTTGTGGCCTAACCTTATGCTCTAAGAGGCCATTGAGAGTCACCACAGAAACAGCCTCATAAATGCTCCCGCGGCTCCCATCATAGGATCTTTGATGAGGAAACTGTAAGTCACCTTCTGGCAAAGTCCCTTGTTGATGGACTGGTGAGCAAACCTGTTTATAGTTTGGTGCCAGGAGAAGCGTTGGCTTCAGAAGAATGGTCCTTCACCATTGACCAGACAGTGCTGTGTTCCCTCCGCATTCCTTTCTTGGCCTTGGTTTCCAGGGAGTCCACTGCTCCCTTGGTGTTAGGACCCTCTCAGGGGTCTTGATACTCATGTCAGCACCGACGGTGCATGTGTCTTTCTGCATGGCCCCCTCTGTGCTTCCTTGGAATTGCGTGGGGGTGCACATCGTGCCGTGCTCTGCTGTGCCCGCCCACACATCCAGCTCCCCAAGAGCAGGTGCGGACGTGCCCACCCCCCGTGTTGTTTTGTGCGCCTATGTGTACTCTTTCTCTCTTTTTGCTTCATTTAGTTTGACACTGTAATTGCAGAAGCGGCCAGCTTGACGTCCGGGAGCTGATCTCCCTCTACCCCTTCCTGTTGCCCACCTCCTCCTCATTCACACGGTCCCACCCTCCTCTCCACGAGTACGCAGACCTGCACCAGCTGACTCAGGGGGACCAGGAGAAGATGGCCAAGTGTAAGCGCTTCCTCATGAGCTACCTGAATGAAGTCCGCAGCACGGAGGTCGCCAATGGCTACAAAGAGGACATCGACACTGCCCTGCTCAAGCTGTACGCGGAGGCCGACCACGACAGCCTGCTGGACCTCCTGGTCACCGAGAACTCCTGTCTCCTCACCGACAGTGCTGCCTGGCTGGAAAAGCACAACAAGTGAGTGTTCCCTTTCTGCGTGCTGCCAGGGCCCCATGAAGGTGCTGCAGCCGCCATGCCTCAGGCCCCACGAGACTCCTCCCGTGACAGTTGGGCACCCCCCCAGCTTGGACAGCCACCTTGGCACAGTCTGCAGACCACCGGAGGGGTCTCAGAAGGCGTGCGCTCTCACAGCCCGTCATAGGCCCCGTCAGTGCATGAAATGATTCTTAGCACCCTCATCTGTACGGTTCCACGTAGGGCTCACCCGTGCGCGTCGCCATGTAGATGTTGGTAGAATTCGCAGCGCGCTTGTCATTGACGGCCAGATTGCACAGATAGACAGCTGGGTAAAAAGGTTAAAAGGGAGACTTCTTGATCTTGTTGATAAACGCATATGGCTTAAAACTCTGCCTTCATCGTGAGCACAAGTTGGTAGACAAGTTGTGCCTTCTGCACAAGGGCAGTCACCCGCAGTTCCTGACCTGGTAGGAGCCCATTACTGCTTCGTTCTGGGCAGGTACGGGGTTCGGCCGGGTGGGGGGAGGTTGAGGGAGTTCTTTAAAAGTGTTAGACGACCCCTAGACTCCTTTAAGCAATAAGATTCTTCCTCTGTGATTTTTGTTACATATTTGGGATGGTAGAAGGACTGACGAAGGCCCACAGGAACCACGGGCGTTACAGACCCAGATCCCTTCTCCGCCTGAGTACTGGCTCTTCCCACACCTTCCCTCAATTTCCCAGATAGGCTGTGGAAGGGAGTTGCTTTGTTCAGGAACCAGAAAATACACTGACACCTCATGGTAGTGATGTGGCGTGGTGGGGTCCGGAGAGTCGGCGTAACCTCCCGAAAGGCTGAGGAGAAGAGGCGGACTCCAGCGAAGAGTTTGATACCTTGAGAGATTGCTCTCAGAGGGCAACCCAATATCACCACCCCCCCGTCAACTTGTTCCCGTCACCAGCTGGGGAAAGGGAGGATGGGGAGCAGGACACCCGTGTGGACCTGGGGAGGCTGGAACAGCCGTGCCATAATATCACCAACATTTTCCACGCACAAGTGAGAAGATGGAGGGCCGGCAGATGTTCCACTTGCTCAAGACCATACAGTCCCGAAGTAACGGAACCTGAATTGAAACTCAGGGCCTAGAACCCTGGGTACCCTCCTCGGACTCCCCCTAACCTGATCTCTGCACTGGCTGGGTACCGTGGGCCTGTGTTGCTACTGTTCGTGTTCAGACTCCTGACCCCATCTTCCAGTAATTGCTCGGATGACACACCTGAGTATTCTTTGAACACTTCATGTTGGGTTAACGGTAATCAGCTGAAGAGATTCAAAACTACATTAATATTTGAGGAAATTATAAAGCAAATCCAAATAGAATTTTCTGTAGTATAATTATGATTTTATTTTTTAGCTTGTCCTAGACTTGAGTATGATCCTTTTTGGAAGTTGATAGGGCTTTCATTTGATTTATTTTTTTAAGGTTTTATTTATTTGAGAGAGAGAGGAAATGAGAAAGTGAACACAAGCAGGGGGAGCAGCAGGCAGAGGGAGACACAGACTCCCCGTTGAGCACAGAGCCTGATACAGGGCTCGATCCCAGAACCCTGACCTGAGCCAAAGGCAGACGCTTAACCAACTGGGCCACCCAGGTGCCCCAGTAGGGCATATGTTTTAATACCAGAAGTAAATAAACACAGAAATGAGGATCTCTTTATCACTGAAAATTTGTTGTTGAACCCTGAGTTGAACCAAGTATAGGGGACCAGAGGGTCGTCCAGGGACCTGTCACTGGGTGGGTGCCAGCCACAGCAGGTGGTTGGGAGAGAGCCTACTTACCACCTTGTTTTCTTTCAGGTATTTTGCACTTGGACTACTCTATCATTATAATAACCAAGATGCTGCTGCCGTTCAGGTGAGTTCAAAAGCATTTTAGCCTGATTTTTAAAAATCACTATCCTTTAACTCGGTATTACTTGGGAAAAAAAATTCCCAAGTTGATAGAGACTACTTTTGCCTGACCTATAACGTTTTCTACAGAAGGAGGTTAATATACTGTTTTAGAAAGTGAATTCCTTGAGAAATGTCAGCCAATGGTTTTCTTTTCTTTTCTCTACAGTTCTTTAAAGGATGTTATCAGGACTGAGTTTTTGAAAATTTAAGAAATAAAACGAACTGATTGCTGAGCCCTAAGGCCTGTGATGTCACCGCCTTACTGGGAAATTAAGCCTGGGGACAGCCGTTTGTTTGTAACTTCCACTGTTGATGACAGTAAATGTTGCCAGTGGGCAGAGTACATCATTCTCCCCATGTCACCTGTGACAGAACTGAAGCCGATTGAGTCCGGTCCCTTATCCGGGGTCCCAGCCCTGCTCAGCGGTAGGACAGGGATTTGAACCGCTGTTCCGGGTGGCCCTGGTGGGGATACTGTGCCGGAGATAAAATGCCACATTTATTTCCTGTCTCTTTGTCTTCTCACCTCTCTTGTGAGGCATCTTGTGACTGGTCAGAAGACATCCTCTCCTTCTGTCACTTGTTCTCCACTGGAGTCCGTGCTATAGTTTCCTCAGGGGCCTTTTTGTTTTGTTCTGTGAGTGGCCGAGAATATTAGCCGCCATCTCCAAGCTAAAGTCAGCCTTGGGCTGTCACTGTCATGGTAACATGATTGCACATGAGGTTAAAAAAAAAACAAAAACGGTTTCCATCAACACGCACCCCAATGACTTCGAGTAGATTTGGACGTCAAGGGCAACATTTTTATACTCTAAAATGTGTAGCTCTAGGAATTACGGCCTGATGTAAGTGTAATAGTGACATCGGCAGACCTATAGAGAGAGGAGGGATTGGCAGAACTGAAGTGATACAAAAGAAATCTGTATATGTGGTGGAATTCTGCTGTAAAAAATAATGATGCTTTCCATGTGTGATTAGCTTATTTGGTGTGTGGAAGTCAGTGTTAAGGAAACTGGTACCATAGGAAAGGTTCCCATGCTGATACCAGGATCACAGAGTCGATATTGCCAGCCCTGTGTTTTGGGCTTCTTGAGAGTGGTGTGGTCCTAAAGTGCAGCACGGTGGACAAGCAGATGGGGTACAGGAGATGTGGTACGGGCTGTGGGGCAGCCTCCGCCTCCCCCACCCCTCCGTGATGCGGCCTCATTCTGGGTTTCCGAAAGGAAGGTTTGGTTTACACAGCAGGGAAGTTTCTGGATGAAATAGCAAGGGACTGTTGTTAGCAGCTCTCATGAGCCCCCATGCATCAGACAGAACACTAGAGGACAGAATGACCAGTATTTTTGAAGGCATGGTGTCTGACTATCACAGTCCACAAGGGACTAGAAGTCAAGGATTCCCTTGACGGGGAGGTAGAAACAGCCCCGCAGATGGAAGCAGGTGAGTTTCTTGTTCTGTGTCAAGATGCTGTCAGTGATCATTTATTTCACAAAGAAACATTTGTAATACATCTACCTTTTCCCGTATAATGTGTTTCCTATTTGTATTACTGCGCTGTCATTAGAAAGGAAAGACAAAGAATCCGCGGCTTTATCTCCTTGATTTCCGGGACTACATCTACTATATACATGGCTTTATTTCTCCGAAAACCTTAAAATTGACGTAGGCATTCAGAATTTGTCCTAACCGCTTTCGAGTATCAAAAGGCCAAATAAGTAAACGTATGCCCCTCCTCAGCTAATTCTAACGGGTATGTAACCTTCCATTTCTTCTTTCCTCCTCTCCAGCTCTGGGTGAACATTGTGAATGGGGACATTCACGACTCCACTCGCTCGGACCTGTACGAATATGTCGTCGACTTCCTTACCTATAGCTTAGACCAGGAACTCGTGTGGAAGTATGCCGATTGGGTCCTGAAGAAAAATGAAGAGGTTTGTGCATCATAGATGCTCTTCTATGGGGGGTGGCTGCTAGCAAAAATATAAAGCTTGATTTTCAGTGAGGAACAAGCCACCAGGCTACAAGACTCACCCTGTTTATAATTTGCTTCCTTCTAATACCTCTCCTTGCTCCACCAGAGTCCCGGCTCTTAGGAAAGTTCTGCATCTCCGTCCTTCTGAGATGCAATGGTCTGCCTCTCTGTCTGGGGCAGGCCATGTTTATAGAAAGGGAGAAAGCATAGCCAGGTCACATTCTTAGCGTCTTCTGAAAAACATGTGTGTGTCTGTGTGACTCCCCACACCTGACCAAGTGTGGCACTTCCATTTTCGGTGAACTGTCGCCTTGCAAGGCGGGGGAACTGGGCCACACCAGGCCCACCCTTGTCCTATCTCTGCACCACACCCCCTGTTGTGGAAGTTATGGGTCTGGAGGAAGGAGGGAGCCCTGTGCCGGACTTGCTGTTCAGGAGGCTGAGAAGGGACAGCAGGGAGGAAACACGCCAAAGAAGCGCCTGGTGGCTGCTGAGGGAGGAGGCACAGCAAGCTCAGGACTCCTCAGTGAAGCCCCAAGATGGCGGGAAAACAGATAGTCATAGCATTTTAGTTCTCACTGTTGAAAACAGGCACATTTCCTCACCTCCCCTTGGAGAGACAGACTTAGCTTCGTGACGCAGGACCTTCATCATAAACTAGATTTTTCTCTGTGTCACATCTGCTGTTCTGAAATCTCCACTGGCATATGTCCTCCATGGTGTTGTCTGACCTGGAGGTCTGAGCCTGTCTGCTTCACATGCTTCTTACTCCATTGTACTTTGCCTTTGTGCACACGCAAGCATAACATACACACCCAAAGCTGTCAAAAGCACTGGGCTCTTCCCAGTGGTGATGGATGGCATCAGCAAATCATTCCCAGAATTCTGTCTATTCTGATAGATGGTATCAGCCTGATGATACGCCAGGCACTCAGCATATGTCGTCTCTTTTAAATATCCCAGCAGGGTCATGGGGTAGAGATTACAGGCGAGGAAACTGAAGCTCAGCTCTAAAAACTTCCCTAGGTCGCACAGTTGGTACAGCACAGATCCAGGCTTATAGAACTCAGAATTCACACTCAGGGTGGCTGTGTGGTGTGACCCATGGGGTGTGTGTCTGCATGAGTTACATTGAGCACACTGTGACTGCCCAGGGGAGGAATGGTTTACTCCCCTACTTGACCCATTTGCATTTCCTTCGAAGACGGGTCTGCCACAGCGAGCTCCACTCGACATGCACGGGAAGGCATTCTTGAAACTTGCTTTGGTGGATGTGCACAGATGAGCCGCATCGTGGGGGTGTGTGCAGAGCACTGGGTTTATGGGACGTTCAGGACTGTACACATTCTGTCACTCACTGCTCAGCAAGTGACCCTCCGTCTTCTTGGACGATCTTCATCATGCAAAGGATGTAGCTTCCTGGGTTGTCAAAACCTGCTACCAATAAACGTTTCTTTCTTTCATTTCTGACCCTTTGAGAATAAAGGAGGAGGTTTCAGAGTTTAGGTCACCTTTCCTGTCTTTGTGTCATGCTCTCGTCTTTGTCAGTGTCCCATCCTGCCTGTTTTGTCTGTATCCCCATGTTTTTGTTTTTGTTTTTTAGCTTTCTTTTAGAAGTGGAGAGAGGCAGAGGGAGAGCATCACAAGCAGACTCCCCACTGAGCATGGAGCCCAATGCAGGGCTCGATCTCACAACCTGAGCCAAAATCAAGAGCTTGGGGCCTAACCAACTGAGCCACCCAGGAACCCATGTGTATCCCCATGTTTCTGACAACAGTTCTACCCAAACATAAATGGGCAGTGCCCTCGAAAAAAGTAATAGCTAATTGCTGCTCTCCTTCCAGGTTGGAGTTCAGGTTTTCACCAAGAGACCTTTGGATGAACAGCAGAACAGTTTCAATCCGGACAGAGTACTCACTTGCCTTAAGAAGTACCCTACAGCCCTTGCCAGATACCTGGAACATCTGGTCATAGACAGGAGGCTGCAGGTGAGCCCATGGACCTGGACGAACGTGGGAGGGCTGCCGTGCCACAGTTGCACCTTTGGAGACAGCATGGGACTAGGAAACCTGTAGGCAGATGGTTCTAATGTAGTATTTTAAATGGAGCTGTTTTAAACGTTCTAATGTATTTTCAGTGCCTTGCCCCCTGGGTACTCAGCCTGTCCTCGTGGATGGGCTAGGGCACTGGAGGTTTCCAAAGATTACAGGAACATGCGGCCTTTTCTTTACCCTCCTTTTAAAATTATCCTTAATGGAAATGAGAAACGACCCTTTTGTTTTTTCTCATGAATGTGAAGTCTGCCTTCTCTGGATGGTGGTTTCTAGATGTTTTCCATCCGGTGAGCGTGTTCTGTTCACTGCCCCCGAGACCCTGCCCCAGCTCACCCCAGTGGTGCTGCAGTCCTGGTCTCGGGAGCTCCCGTGGGCTGGGGCAGCTCCAGGTTCCTGCCTGTAAACGCCGTCGGCTTGGAATCCCGTCTCCCACAGAAGGAAGAGTACCATACACAGCTGGCCCTCCTCTACCTGGACAAGGTACTGCAGCAGAGGTCCGGCACCGGCAGCAAGGCCGCGGAAGCCACAGACACGCAGCTAAAGCTCCAGCACCTGCTCCAGAAGTCCGACTTGTACCGAGTACACCTGCTGATAGGTGAGGAGCGGTTCACTGGTCTCATCTCAGTCTGGGTTCCCCAGCAGGGAGGGAAGGAGCAGCTAAGGCTCCAGTGTTGCTCCTTGTCTTGAGTCCACCAGGGGGCGTCCTTGAGCCTCTTTTGGCCCTAAGTCAGCCTGCCTGCAGCATGGGGCGAAGCTTCTCAGGCCTCTGCCCTCTAGAAACAGACATGGGCTCTTTAGCTGATGACACAAATCTGCCCAGGGAGTTTGGAAGTCTCTGTTATCTGTTGAGCGTGCCTTCATTTAAACTGCCTTATTTGGCTTCGGCGTGCTTGAATCCCAGTTCATTCTGATGGCACCAGTGTTTGGCGAGGCTGTGCCAGCTGGCACTGTCCCCAGCTCAGGGCTGTCACCGAGCCCTGAGCCATAGGAAGGCAGGCAGGTATTTTGGACGGGAGCCTGGTTTTCATTTCCTTGGGTTGCAGAGTCTGTGGTTTTTGTGTTGTATAAAGTGCCACAAGGCAGCACAATGCGTACACCCGGTAGAATTAGCTAGTTTCTTGATACATTTGACATCATAGAATTTTCAGATTTGTTCTTACTGGGATTAATAGTGTATTTCTCTGTCTTTAACGGCACTGACAGTTTTTTGACTATTACCTACAGTCCATTCTCATCATTCACCATAGTTACATTCTATAAAATCTCCACGAATACTGAATTACTGAATCCTGAACGATTGCTCCCAGGGAAGTACAGGGTCAGGTTCCTGCAAACCGCTGATCACATTTTCATCAGCCTGTCAGTACATTACCTTGTTTTAGGAGTGCTTCCATTTAAGACACCTTACTTAATAGGTACTGTTGACTGGTTAGCATTGAACTCAGAGCCAGCAGAACTCTAGCTCAGGCTGGCACACACGTTTTCTCCATAAGGCATGTCATAGCCCGCCTGTGCTTGGAAGCACGAGGCCACACCTCAGCACTGTGCTTGGGGTCCATTTTAAATGGCAATGTCACCAAGAGAAAAAGCACAGAAACCCAAAAATCGTGGCACTGAGTAAACCATGGAGAGGACTATTTGCAGAATGAGGGCTGCCACAAGAAGACAGCGCCTCGCTGGCCTTATGGGGCCTCATCTGGGACCATGCATGGCCGGTGGCTCTAATTGTGCCTGTGCCTGTCTGCGAGTAATCCTGAAAGCCCTGTGACTTCTGGTTTGGGGGTTTCATGGGAATTTGGGCAAGCAAGCCAATTCATGAATATGGAATCTGAATAATGAGGACTGGTGGCTGTATGTGCCGGGCCCAGGTCAGTATGCTTAGCGTGCGTTACGACGCTTTCCACAACGACCCTGTGAAATAAGTCCTACTTTTAAAAATTATGGGTTGATGTCATTTTCCATACAGCCTAAAAAGTCAGATTGCAGAAGAAACAAAAGAAGACCCTTAGAGTCACATTGATAGGGATTTTTAACAATAGGAACCCACACTCCCTCACATGAAATATAGTCTAAATTAGAATAAAGGAGTTCACAGCACTTTTTTGCCAGGAAGGGTTAGTGTCTGAATTTAAATCAATAAAGTGCCTTTTTGCCATAGTTGAAAGATCCCATATTGGGAAAATAGGAGTGATGCCAGATTAATTGGAGGCCTGCGGCCATGATACTCAGGTTTCACCAGGGTCTACCAGGATGACAGGTCATTTGTTCTATTCAGTTGCTTAGCATTATTAAAAATGTGTATTCTGCCATTAGGCTCTCCCTGTGAGTAGGGACTGGCTTTCCCTTTGGGAACACCCAGCTCTGTGGCACAGAGGTCCAAGCAAGCCTTGTGTGAACTGTCTAGGCCGCCGGGCACACTTTGCCCTTTCTTGAGTGGAGAGCACCGGGCAGGGTGGGGCAAGCTGGGGCTGGCTCTAACCGCAGGCTGCTGCCGCACAGATAGAACCCGGGGCGCTGGGCTCCCCATGGAGAGCGCCATCCTGCATGGGAAGCTGGAGGAGCATGAGGAGGCCCTGCGCATCCTGGTGCACGAGCTACAGGACTTTGCAGCGGCCGAGGACTACTGCCTGTGGCGCTCTGAGGGCAGGGACCCGCCATACCGGCAGCAGCTCTTCCACACGCTGCTGGCCATGTACCTCCAGCCCGGCCCTGCCTCGCCTGAGCTGGCTGTGGCCGCCACGGACCTCCTGAACCATCATGCAGCCGATTTTGATGCTGCCCGGGTCCTACCACTGCTGCCAGGCAACTGGTCGGTGCAGCTGCTGCGCCCGTTCCTGACCGGGGCCGTCCGGAACAGCGTGCATGCCCGCAGGACCACTCAGGTGGCTTTGGGCCTGGCCAAGTCTGAAAACCTGATCTACAAGTACAACAAGGTGAGAGCTGGGCCTGGCCGGCCATGCTGGCTTCTAGACCCCAGCGGAGGGGCGGCGGCGGGGAGAGGGGAGGCGGGGGGGGGGGGCAGGGCGTGTTCTATTTCAGGTAGTTCCAGGTGCATCTTCTCTGCACCTTCAGCAGATACCCGATTCTGCTCATGTAGAAACCCAGGTACGTGGAAGCAGAGGTGGGAGCTGGGCTGGCAGGTGCCATTCTTCTCCCCGGCTAGACGGCGGTGCTTGGATGGTGTTACAGGCAGCATCCTATGCCGGGCAGCATGGGTCAGGTCATCATCTCAGCTATCTCATGCAGTGTCTCCTGCCATTCTCCCCGTGTCCCAGAAGAGGACCCTGAGGCCCAGGGAAGTCACATAGCACATGAAGAGCCCAGACGTGGATCCCAGGCCAGCTCACACCTCCACATTCTAGGTCCCTGGCTGCTGGGCTGGGCTGCGAGAACCAGTGCCACAGACAGTCACCTTTCACTGTGTCCTCACATGGCACAGAGACGGCAAGCGCTGGTCTCTCTTCCTCTTCTTTTTTTTATATTAGTCCCAGGTGTACAGTACAATGATTTGATATTTCTATGTGTGGTGATGCGATCATCACTCTATGTCTGTCACCGCACATAATTACAGGTCTTTTTCTTGTGATGAGAACTTTCGAGATTCATTCTCTTAGCAACTTTTAAATATACAATACGATAGTATTAACTGTAGATTCCGTGGTCTACATCACATCCCCAGGGCTTACTTATTTTATAACTGGAAGTTGGTACCTTTTGACCCACTTCACCCATTGCCCCCACCTCTGGCAACTGCCAGTCCATTCTGTTTCTGTGAGTTGGGCTTTTTTTTAAGATTCCACGTATTAGTGAGATCACACAGTATTTGTCTTCCTCCGTCTGACTTACTTCACTTTGCATGATACCTTTTAGGTACATCCATGTTGTCACAGATGATGAGCTTTCCCTCCTTTTTATGGCCAAGTACTATGCCATCATATAAATATACTGCATTTTCTTTATCCATCGAGGAACACCTAAGCTTTCTTATGCCTTGGCTGTTGCGACTTACGCTGCGGTGAACTTGGGGGTTAGTGTTTCAAGTTAGCGTTTTAGTTTCCTTCAGATAAATACCCAGAAGTGGAATTGCCTGATCATGAGGTAGTTCTGTTGCTTTTTTGAGGAACCTCCATCCTCTTCTACACGAGTTTGCATTCCCACCAACAGTGCACAAGTGTTCCTCTTCTCCACATCCTGGCCACTTCTCTTCCTCTCCTTGTAATGGCCCCAGTGCCATCTTGGGAGCCCCACCCAGTCACCTCCCAGAGGCCCCAGATACCACCCCATTGAAAATCAGAGCTTCAATATAGGAATTTGGGAGGTGGTGGGGGATATAAACATTCAGTCCACAACAGAACCCCAGTATAGATCCCCTTCTGGAGACTTCTCTCTTGTGAGGCCCACACTCCATGCAGTCAGCCCAGGGATCTTTCCAGAGTGAGAACCTGATGTGGCCCTCTCACATGGAAGACTTCTTGACTCTCTAGAAGAGGAGTTGAGGCCTAGAACATCCCATCTCCCCTCCTTTGGCCTGGCACTCTCCATCTCTCCCTGCTTCCCAGGACACATGGAACCTCCTTGATGTGACCATTTCACACGTACGGCCTTGGTACCTGCAGTTCCCTTTGACATAGTCTTAACCTTTCCTTTTGGGCCTGTTGACTGCCTGCTCACAATACAGCCTTAGTACTTCTTCCTTTGTGAAACCTTCATGTCCCTTCCAGCAGGAAATCCCCTCCTTTGCCCACCCACACATTCCATGCACATATTCATCATTGTCTCCCTTTACTATTAGACTCCAGGTTCCTTGGGGGCAGGGAATTCATTGTCTAGCTCCGTATCCCTAGAGCCAAGCCCAGCGTCTCAAAGGTGTTAAAGAAACGTTTGTTGAAGGACTGATAAAAACTGAGGAATACAGGGTGACTTCCCTAAGTTGGATTTGATCCTGCCGGTAGGCCAGCTTGCCTGGGCAGACACCCGTGAACTGTGCAAAAAGGCTTCTTCACTTGCAGAACTGTAGTCCTTTTTATCCGACAGGATCTGGGGAGGTACAGCTGGTTTGGTTAGTGACCTTTAAACAAATGAAGTATGTTTCCCAGAACCAGGCAGGGCAGTATCACCAATTGACCATATATGGCTTTGATGGAGTCCCTTATTTGTGCCTTACATTTCTTGTTTGCAAATGAGAGGACCCGGGAACTAGATCATCTATACGGGCTTACCCAGCTCAGATGTGACGTCACTTTCTGACAGACCTTACGCAAATGCAGAGCTCAGGGAATGTTTGAGAGAGGGTCTGCATAGAAATGCCTAGGCAAGGCAAGCAGCAAGTACTTTTCGTGAAACAAGAAAGCAGTTCCATAGCTTTAAAAAAAAAAAAAAGGGGGGGGGAGGGGGTGCCTGGGTGGCTCAGTCGTTAAGCCTCTGCCTTCGGCTCAGGTCATAATCCCAGGGTCCTAGGATGGAGCCCCACATCGGGCTCCCTGCTCAGTGGGAAGCCTACTTGTGTTCCCTCTCTCACTGTCTCTGTCTCTATCAAATAAATAAATAAAATCTTAAAAAAATTTATTACTATTATTTTTTACTTATCCAGTTACTTGGGAAGTTTTTGTTTATTTTCACCTCTAATGTTCTGTTTCAAGAGGTCGAGGTGAGAGCCTTCCTCCTCATGAGGAATAATACTCTGTGGGGTGACGTGTGTCTGCTCTGGTATAACTCTTTTTTTTTTTTTTTTTTGTAGATGGAGTTGAAAGGAAGCTCAGTTCAGCTCTCAGACAAAAAGCTCTGCCAGATGTGCCAAAATCCCTTCTTTGAGCCTGTGTTTGTTAGATACCCAAACGGTGGGCTCGTCCACACCCACTGTGCTGCCAGCAGACACACGAACCCCAGCTCCCCCGGCCCCGGTGCTCGGACTTGAAGAGGCCCACCCGAGGGCACAAGGAGGACCCTGAGTTCTTTACCGAGCCTGCTGGGTGCAGAGAGCAGAAAGCCGCTGCACTGGTGTCAGCCAGGGAGTGACATCTGGGCGCTGGGGAGACTGCAGTCAATGTGAAACAGGGCTTTTCGCTGCTGACCACTCCACCCTGAATGTTCGTGGGAAATCCTGGAAACAGAGACACATCAGGGTTCGCCTGTCCCAGGACATGGTAATCCCAAACAAATGTCTACTTTGAGAGAAAAATGAGCCTTCTCCATGCCGTCCAGACAAACTGGACGCCCCCGCCCCCGCCCCCACACCTCAGTCTTCAGAAATGCATTTGCACTGGAAATGTCTTCATTTGGGCTTCAGGGTGGCCCAGAGATGGAACTGTCGCCAGGCAGGGTGAGGGGCATGGCCTTGCGGGGCGCAGGGGGTGGGGGCTGTTTCTAGGATTACCTCGTGGGCTCTGCCTTTTCCCTTAGAAATGGCTGATCTTGGGGGAGTCTTCGGTCTTGCCTACTTCCCATCTGGCTCTCAACCCCTAAAGGATTCTGCCTTGTTTACCCAAGCACCCCTCTCGGGGAAGTCGAGGACCCACCGGAAAGTGCTAAAGCCCAGGTGACAAGCTGCCGCCCCCACCACGTGCAAGAGGACAGTAGACAGGAGGCCTGCGGCAGGTGAAGGCCCAGGTGTCGCCAGTTGGTTCCTGTCCTGTCATGCAACCTGCTGATTTTGAAACTCCATGATGGCCACGTTTGACTAAAAATTGTTTGAAGTTCTGTCATCTCTGCAGTTTTTCTCTTCTTTGGAAACTTATCTGTTGTATCCATTAGGGACTTTTTTTTTCCTGTTAAAGTGTATCTCCTACTGACCGCTTGGGAAATGAAAAGGGAAACATTATGAGCACAAGCCACTCGGAGTTTCACGAGAGGCGGGTTTGAACCTCACACCCTCAGCAGGGCAGGCAGTGGGTGGCAGCTGCCCTTGCCTGTGACCGAGACGTCATCTTTCCTGCTGGGCACTTCTGCACACCCCGATAAGGAAGTCCAGTCAGGCTGCCTTACCTTCCAGCACTTTACACGCCTGCTCTGAGGTTTCCTGAACCCACGGGAGGGGTCCCCCTTGTTCACCACAGACTGGGGGACTCGCTGTGTTTCTGCCAGACATCGCGGAGAAGCCGAAGCTGTCCTTACTTCACTGCCCTTTTTCGAATTTCTTCACTGGGATGAATGATTCTATCAGGAACTCACTCTAGACACTGAACCCCCTGCCATAATGCCAGGAAAGCAACCATTAGCTCGTGTGTGTCACCCTAGGATACAGCCCCTCGCCGTCAGCCCAAGCCTGACAGAGCGGGGGCCAAAGAATTCGTGGTCTGTTCTCGAAACAGTGTTCTCCTGTACTAATAATGGTCAGTCTTCTTCGTCCTTCAGTGATTCTAAGTGGTACAAGAAAGCAAAAGCACGGCTACATTCTTCCCTCGCTGCGTCTCCATCTAAAGAGTCAACAATGAAGAAATTCTTGTAATTCAACCACATACAATGTCAACGGGGGCGAAGTGAAGCCCAGTCATGAATCGACCCTGTGGGTCACTGCTACGGAATGGTCCTGTTACTGTGCACGTTACCACCACAGCTCACGAGGTCGCGTTTCTGCCTCAGAGAGCAGGTCCCTAGCACGCGCCATATCACGCCGCTGAAAGCACTGTTTCACTGGACACAAAGTGGGTACAATCTGGAGAGCGCCTTGTGATTGCTCATTCCTAAATGGGGATACTAGTCTCCGCTCTCTCTCTGAACATGGGTCAGTGTTTTGAAACGTTTGTCATCCTTTAGAATGACGGGGATTAAAGTCAAGTCGTCTCCTCTGTTCAGAACCGTACCTTGCTCTCCTTTTGTCTGACTCCCACGGGCCCTTTTCACAAATCAGATTTTAAAATAAATACATGGTTCTTTCTAAAGGCCTGCTGTTTTGTGACTGTGGCGTTGACTAGAACAGTTAGAACATTGCTCAACCCTTTCCTCCCCTCATTAGGTTCTATGTAACCACTCTAGTTAAAACAGCATGAACCGAACCCAGTTGGCATTAATATTCTATGGGCAATAAATACTGTTGAATTTGAGGAACTGTTTCTCTGCCGTTGCCTGTCAGGTGTTGACGCAGCAGTGTCCCTGAGGGCGTGGTGCAATGGGCCTGAGAGCTGAAGAGTTCATCCACGAGCTTGGTAAATGTGCTTGCTGAGGTCAGGAGTCCAGAGCAGCTCGGGTGGCCATGAGGTCACGCCATCAAACCGATGCCTGTCACACAGCTAGGGTAGCTCTTGCTTTTTGCTTGCTTTCCCCCTCTGGAAACCTTTGTCCTTGCAACTTTATCCTTCACCCCTGGTCAGGTCCCAAATACACAAGATGTACAAATGTAAACTTGTTGATTTTATTAAAATTCTTTTAATTCTTTGTTCTTTCTGTAATTTTTTATATATGTTTATAAAAATCATCTTGGCCGGGTGATGGCTTCCACCTGCACAGTACCTAGTCATAGGAGCTTTGGAACGTACTCACCCAGACCCCATGGCTCCTCCTAGCACCTGAAGCCGATGTTCCCTGGCCGCCCCTCAAATTCTTTGTTCCTACTTGACTGAACTTTAAATGCTCTACTTCTGAAGGTACCTCTTGCATGTTCTCAAGGTGCCCCTTGACATTTGCTATCTTCACAGCAGTCATTTCCCTAAGGTCTTTAGCAGAGGAGATTTCTGGTTGCTTCTTCCATACCTCACCTCATAGCCAGACACCCTTTAAGTAAGCTTGCCACCCTTGGATTTCTAACTCTGAACAGAGTCAAGGACTAGAACTTTCTTTCACCTTTTAAATTTGACTTCCGTAGAATCTCGTTTGTAGCAGGTCTGTGAGAAATGCTATGGAATGAATTTCGCAGCACGTTGCCGTGTTCCTTATTCCATTCTGGGCACCATGGCAGCCCTGAGGAGAGCCCCTGGCAGCTGTAACCCTATTGTGCCTGCCAGTCAGGCTGGTAGAGTCCAAATACGTGTGGGTGACATTAGAGGCGAGGTGTCAGGCGGCATCCACATCTCAAGTTGCAGGAACTGAGGCACAGGTTGGTGAGGTGATTTTCTTGGGAGGATAAGACCAAGAGCTCCGGTCCTCCCCAGCTGAGTTTCCCTCCTGGTGCTTCGCCAGCCACCAAAACCAGCAACCAACCCAGGGTTGACTGGAGTACTCACACAGCAGTGTTGCTGCTCTCCGGAAGTGACAAAGCAACGAGTCGCGTATCCTTTTCTTATTCTGTATTATATCCTGTGGCTCACTGGCATATTAAAGATGAAAAGGGGGCCGCTCAGTTGGTTAAGCATCTGACTTGCTTTCAGATCAGATCACAATCTCAGGGTGGTGAGACCGAGCCCCGCGTTGGGCTCCATGCTGGATGTAGGGCCTGCTTGGGACTCTCTCTCTCCTACTCCCTCCACATCTTCCCAACCTGCTCACATGCTCTCTCTGAATGAATGAATGAATGGGAGCTTAGGCTTCCAAACCTGACTAGAAAGGGAAAAGTGATAGATTCCCACTGCCTACCAGAATATTACAAGGCCAAGCAACTGTGAGAGAAAAAGAGTGTAAATCGATGTCCTAAATGTGACTGTTGGTAGAGGCAAAGACTGGTGCCTGACTCTGTGAAATGGGCCGTAGCTTGTGTTAGATTAATTAGGTACTAACACCCCATTTGCTCCTGGCAGATGTGTCAGCTTTAGCGTCAAATGAAAATGTACAAGAATCTAGACCATATGGACCAGAGGCCCTTTCACCTCGAAAACGCTAAATGGCTCGAGCACCATCTAAAAGCTTGTTAATACCTTGTTCAGTTGTAAGCACTGGAATTAACGAAGCCTGCTTTTCTTTAGCTCGCAGCCGGGGAAGGGAAACAAACAGCTATAATTCAGTCTGCGGTCCGGAGCTGTGTATCAGTTAAACGAGACATGTGGCCAGCAGGAGCTCAGAAGCACCACAGGCCACTCAACAGGCCAGGTGAGGCTCGGGAAGGAACATGTCACCACTAGACGTCGGGGAGCCTAGGTCTTGTTGGACTCTGACACACCCAGCTGGGGACTGGGGCCAATCCCTTGGTGGTATCCTCTGTAAACTGGAGTCAGAGCTGCATGGTATCTGAGGACCCTTCAGGAAATCAGGGCAGAGGAATGGAGTTGTTGTGGTCTAGCCTTTGAGACCAAATGCTGCCCCAGAGGATTGTGGGTCTCAGGCTGTGCCCAAGCTCTCCCACAATCCTTCACTGTCAGGGTCATCATCTTCTAGTGATGGTTTTCCATTTGTCTCACTTGACCAGTTTTCCCTTGGTGTCCCCAATTGAGCTGGGGAGACAGATACCCAGTCTCATCTCACTAGGCTTATGAGTGTCGATACACAGCACATGGCACCATTGGTACCCATCTGACTAACTCATCCTAGCTTCAGCCTCTTTCATCCACACCTGTCAGTGATTTACCTGGAGTACCTAGTGTGCACTATAAAATAGCATAGTGGGGCTGCCCCTACCCCCTTCTACCTCTGCTCTCAGCTCTGTGTCAACCCCCACAACTGTTCTAAAATGTTCTTCAGGGACACCTGGGTGGCTCAGTGGGTTAAAGCCTCTGCCTTCGGATCAGGTCATGATCCCAGGTGTTGGGATTGAGCCCCGCATCGGGCTCTCTGCTCGGCTGGAAGCCTGCTTCCTCCTCTCTCTCTGCCTCTCTTTCTGCCTGCTTGTGATCTCTGTCTGTCAAATAAATAAATAAAAATCTTTAAAAAAATAAAAAAAATAATTTAAAAAAATGTTCTTCAATGCATTGCTGATTGACCGCCAACTGTCGACTTTAGCTTACAAATAAACCAAAACTAGCTTACAAATAAACCAAAACACTAAACTTCGGCTTTCTTTAGATAAATTCTAAAGGCATTTGAATTTCTTGTGCTTTCACTTAATTTACAAGACTGTGTTCACTTTTTTTATATGAGGGATAGTCAAAATCGATTTTCGGTAAAAAAAAAAGTTACCATAGTACTAATCTGGCTGCATGAAAATACATTTTCTGTGGGTTAGTCTTCTTGCCATTTTCACGGATTTTTTTTTTAAGTTATAAAATATACATAACAAAATTTGCCATTTTAACTGATTATTTTTCAGTTTAAATTCAGTGGCATTAAGTACCTTCATAGTTCCCTCACCACTCTCTCCAGAACTCTTTCCTCTTCCCAAAGTGCAGCTGTGTGCCCAGTAAACACTTACTCCCCACCCTCTTTCCCCCAGCCCCTCAGAACCCCCATCCTACTTTATGGCTCTATGAGTTGCATTTCTATGGACCTCCTATAAGTCACAGTATTTGTTCTTTTGTGACTGGTTTATTGCATTCAGCATAATGTCCTCAAAATTCACCCATGTAGCATATGTCAGTATCTTCTTTCTTTTTAAGGCTAAGCAGTACTCAGTTTCATAGCTTTTATACAGTATACTTAGTTACACAAAGCATGTGTACGTAGGCCATCTGCTGATATGTATTTTATATAAAATTAGAGTTGCTACTTTATATTCTTTTTTTGACTTTATCTTATTTTTTTAGTGTTCCAAGATTCATTGTTTATGCATCACATTATTCTTATCAACATGTAAGATATAACCCTGTACCAACCATCGAAAAGTTGTTTGTTGTCCTAATCTCTCCCACTGGGTTAAAACGGATCCACACACAGAGCTTCCAGATGGCCTCCTGGGGGACCTTTGAAAAGGAGTTAAAAATCAGCACAGATCTTGTCAACAAGGAAAGACAACGAAGCCCAGTCGAGTGTGTGAGCATCGTCTCTGCTCCCATAAGGGCGGTCTCACATGGTTGAACGTTGGCATTGTGCCGGTGCTATGCCACATTCCAATTTGTGCACCTACTGATAGAATTTCCAGACACCTCGTGTTGATGGAAATACTGGAAAATGAGCTGCTTCTTCGCAGCTGATGGAAGGTCAGCTATTCCCAACCTAACAGGGGCTATGCCTGGATGCCATCCAGGGGATGGGGAGGACGGATGGCTGGCTGCATGAGAGCTATCTAGCACTGTCCTCTGTGCCAAATGGCTACCGTCGCTCCCGGGGCAGCCACTGCCACTGTGACTCGCTCCACGTTACTATCCTGTACAAGCAACTGCAGAACTAGAACCAACCTTGCCGTAGAAGAAAGACTTGCATTATCAGAAATTGTATTTAATGCCAATTTAATGTGATTTTTCATGTTTTAGTTCATGCTTTCATTTAGCCATGTATTCAATCATTCATTCATCCCTCAAGCATAGGCTGGAAGACTGCTATGTGAAAGGTGTTGTGCTAAGTTCTGTGGATAAAACGGTGAGAAAGGGGCGCCTGGGTGGCTCAGTCCATTAAGTGTCTGACTCTCAGTTTCGGCTCAGGTCATGATCTCAGGATCCCACTTTGGGCTCAGCACTCAGCAGGGAGGCTGCTTATCTCCCTCTCTCTCACTCCCTCCCCCTGCTCGAATGCATGTGTGTGCTCTCTCTCTGTTAAATAAATCTTTAAACAAAAAACACTGAAAAAGACACATCTGATCCGGCCCTGCTAGAGCTCACCTTAGAGATAATGACAGCACAGTGAGACAAATGCCAAGAGGAGGCAGTATGGGTACACCCACAGCACAGACGAGGAGCCCTTGGAAAGGAAGTGCTCCTGGCAGAGGGAAGAGCAGAGCCGGAGGTGAGTAGGACGGTAGCCCCTTGAAAATAGAGACTCAGTTTGACTGCAGTCTGGAGAGCAGGCAGGGGTTGGTGACAGATGAGGTGGGGGGAGGGGGCTGAGGCTTCAGCCTACTTCTCAGCAGAAGGAAAAACACAAGTGCTTGTGCTGTGGAATAATGACCCACTGTCCCCACCGGCCGGGGCAGGCATGGCCAATAGCTGCACCTAGGATTTTTGCCTCTTCATCTTTACATAGTCTTTAATAACATGGGAAAGGACCCCCCTCCAAAAAAGACACAATACAAACTATGTTAGCCAGTTTATTTGAAGAATCATTTGCTTTAAAATGTAGTATATTAATAGACACGTCAGGGTATCGGAAAGCCAGCAGACCAGGAGATGATTGCTGTTGAAAGATAGTTCTTACACTCAGGTCCCAAGAGGAGGGCCATGCCATAGGACCGGCACAAGGAATCCTGGGGAGGGGGTCAGAATCAGGTAGCACAGGGAGAGGATGGGTAGTGTGTGCAAGAGTCTTTTTCTGTGGTTTCCCAGGGAAGGAATAGGTGTGGCAAAGGAAACAGGCTTAGGGGTGGGTAGTTGGAATGATTTCAACAGGCTCTGGGGTGTGTAGAGGCTGTCCCTGGTTGTCTGGTCCAAAGCCCCGCTCCCCAGCAGGGGAAGTGGATAGTGGCCAGGAGTGCGGGAGCCTCAGACAAGGTGGTGGGGTGTGGGCCCTGGACTGGGGTTTCCTATTTATGCAGTGCGCTGGTAGGCGAGCTGTATACTCTCTCTAGGAATTAGCTGGCCCTGGGAGTGGCATTCTGTCCATGGGCAGCAAGGCCACATTGTCAAAGCATCGCAGAACAGAGAATAAGAGAAATGGCTAATACGTCCTTTGGATCATGCCACCAGCACAGCCACAATTATATTCTACTCTGCTCCCCAGGTCAGGGAATCGGACTTAAACACTGAATACAATTTGAACAGCAGGGTAGAAAAGGTTGCCTGAGAGTTGCAGAAGTGGAGACACGGAAAATAGAATGGCCTGGAAATGCTTCCTGGGCCCATCCCACCAGCCAGAGTGCTGCTGTGTTCAAAGTGCTGGTTGACTCCAGTTGGCCCACCGTTGTCACAGATAGTCCTCTCAGCCCAGGTTTCTGGGAGGTGTTCTATCTTTAACAGTTATTTCTGGGACTCCATTCTATAGGTAATCAGTGAATATGTATTAATTGACCTTTAGCTTTTCCAAAACCATGGAGCTCTTGCACAGTGCCTCCTCAGTCACGATGGCTGCCTGTTTTCTCCCCCAGCAACCTCAATGACCCAATTCATGATCTCGCTGAGGCCCATTGGTTTGTCGGCAGAGGGCCCATTGGTGGTTAGTGGGAAGTGCTTCATGACCTACCCATACACTTTCTCAAGTTGTTGGTAATTTTTTTTAAGATTTTTATTTATTGATTAGAGAGAGAAAGCAAGAGGCAAAGCACCAGCAGAGGGAGGAAAGGCAGAAGTGGGAGGAGCAGAGGGAGAGAGACAAGCAGACTCCTGCAGAGCAGGGAGCCCGACATGAGGATCAATCCCAGGACCCTGGGATCATGATCTGAGCCAAAGGCAGATGCTTAACTGCCTGAGCCACCCAGGCACCCTCAAGTTGTTGGTAATTCTTAAGCACAACTGATGAAAGAATAAATTTCCACAGACTGTCTTAAAATAAACAAATATATATAAAATTTCTCGGCAGAGAAATTTATGCCAAGGATGTTCATTACAGAGTTTTTTTTTTAAAGATGATGAAAAGTGGGAAAAAAAATACACAAAAAACAGAGAGTACTTCAGTTACTTAGCTTGTGGTAGATCCACACAATGGAAGACTCCCAGCCACCAGAAAGCACTTTGAAAAAACAAAAAGTTAAAACAACAACAACAACAAAAAACTAGGCTATGAAGTTGTGGTGTGGTTTAGCATGATCTGAACTTTGCGAAAGGAAATATACATTTTTTAATGTTTCCTACATACAAATATAATAGTGCCTTTTTATTATGAACGTTTAGAAAATGTTTAATTTTCTTTGTTTTGGGATTAACAAATCCAATTATTGTTTTCATTTCTATAAGCAGCAAATTATAATTTAAAGAATCTATAATTTAAAAAATTAGTAGATATGATCTTTACAACTCTTTTTTTTTAGAGAGAGAGAGAGAGAGTGTGTGTGTGTGTGTGTGTGTGTGTGTGAGAGAGAGAGAGAGAGAGAGTGACTGGGTGACTGGGAGTGGAGGGGAGGGAATGAGGGAGGAGAGGGAGAATCTTAAGTAGGTTTCATGCCCAGTGTTAAGCCCAATGTGGGGCTCAGTCTCACAACCTTGAGATCATGACCTGACCCAAAATCAAGTCAAACGCTTAACTGACTAAGCCACCCAGGCACCCTTCTCTTTACAACTTTTCTTAAGACTAGATATCATTCATTCATGAGGATGGAGAATATACCATTATTTTACAGAATCTAAATTTTAGAGGTGCCTTGGTGGCTCAGTCTGCTAAGCGTCTGCCTTCAGCTCAGGTCCTGATTTCAGGGTCCTGGGATCGATCCCCAAGTTGGGCTTCCTGCTCTTCAGGGAGTCTGCTTGTCCCTGTCCCTCTGTCTCTGCCCCTTGAGACTCATGCTTACTCTCTCTCACTTTCAAAAAATAAGTAAAATCTTTTTTTAAAAACCACCTTAATGAATTAGTGTCCCCTCATATCTAATTAAAAGCTTACCCATGTCTCCTTATGGCATTATCAGAAGGAGAAGGGAAGATCCAAGAAAACCAGAGGAGTGGTACAGGGAATGAAGAGAACCTGTAGGCAGAAGAGGCTTGTACGAAGTGTAACAGAGATCGGACTCCTTGTGACAAAATCTTGTGGGGCATCCTCACCATGCAAGGGGCTAGGGGAAACATCTAGGAGTCTCATCCGGGCCAAGTGAAGTCCAGAAGTACCCACTTCCGTGGTGCAGGTCTTAGCTGGATGTGTGTCAGAAGCCCCAGGGCTCCCCACAAGGGAGGAGGCACATTCTGAATAGCCTGGACTGACTGCTTCCAGAGAGGCCCAGCAAATTCCAGAAAATACGGGAAGCCTTGGGAAAGAGCCTCCTCTTTGACCATAATGTTTGCCCATTGCCTCTGTTCACACTTTGAAAGCAAACTCAGCTTTCCATTTTTCCGTATGCATATTTGAAATTGTTCAGTCTTATTTGTCTTTTATGGCAAGGTGAGTGACCCTCTCTTCATGGTTTAATAAAACATTGTAAGACTTCATGAGAGTACAGCAAAATACTGTGACCAGGAAATAGGGCAGTGGCACTTTAATAGGGGAGAAATAAGAAATATAGTCCCCACAAAGGACAGTTAATAAGGAGCACAAACCTGTCTTTAAAAAGGCTTCCAGAGGCACCTGGGTGGCTCACGCAGTTAAGCGTCTGCCTTTCATGGGCTCAGGCCATGATCTCAGACCCCTGAGATCAAGAGCACCGTGTGTCCGCCTGCTCCTCCCTCTCCCTCTGCCTCTCCCCTCCCTGCTTGTTCTCCTTCTCAACTAAATAAATAAAATCTTCTAAAAAATAAATGCTTCCCAAAGTGAGTTTGGCTATTTCCCCCCTCAACTGCAATGACTGGCAAAAGGATAGCCATTGCCAGAAGCACAGAGAGGGTGGAACGCACAGGTCCAGAGCAAGGGATCTATCTGTTCTACCTACCTGGGTCTTGGGGGAACTTCAGGCATTTATTGGAGCACCTCAGAAGGCTGAACTTGCTTCTCAGTGTCCTCAGATCTGTGATCGCAAAAAGGTGAAGTTCTGGTCCTACAGGTAAGTTCTTTTCATTGTTATCAGACTAATGAGAAAAAAGAAAAAAATCTGTCTGTGCCGCAGCCCCTTCTGGTTGGCTCTCTGAGCCGGGCAATCTCGGGCATCCCTCTTGTCCCTAGAACACCTTGCCCCCTGTTTTCTCCAAGATGAAAGACAAGAGAGCAGAAGGTAGGCTGGAAGGGTCTGCTAAAGGAACCTCGGACGCCTACCCAAAATTATGCGGGTGCGCAGACACGCGCACACAATGCCTTTGCCTTCAAACCTCTTTATTCTTGCAGAATCCAGATGTTAACCTCCCAGCTGGGGGCCCCACGCCCTCCCTTTTCATGAATAGTTAAATTGCCACAGCCTGGCCTGAGCCCCCTCCCACACTCCCTGGTGGTCCACCTTGCCATGGGCAACCTGTCTCCACCGTACCATAGGCAAAACCTTGAAATTATACTCTTGCCTTGAACATAATTAAATTCTTGGGCAGAGTTGGTTTCAATCACTGTTGACTGTTGTTTTAAATAGTAATTTAAAAAAAACTAGGCCAAATTCATTTCCTTGTGACTGCAAATTTTCAAATGGTTAAACTTTGTTTCCCTTCATCTACATCTCAAAGATTAAATGTGGCAGCTTTATCTCCTTAGCCCGTGCATAAATGCGTGCAGTTCTTCTCTGTGGATGTAGGTCCCTGTATGTTGAGAGCTAGAGGTGAAGAGGCACCCTCTTGGGTTGATGGAATAGAGGTGTGTTTATTTTACAAGGAGCAAGGCTCTCTCATGAAATTTGTGCTTGGGATTTCAGAATTGGTATGTTTGCTAGGATCCTTTGTTTTTCAAAATCATGGTATTTGGGCAGAAACTGCTGGGAATCCACCAAATCCTCTCCCCTTCCGGGCTAAGAAAGCTTGTAAATGGTCACAGGTTCCCCGGATGGGGACTCCATTTCCCAGCCTCCTTTGCAGCTGGCTGTGGTCATGTGACTCAGCTCCTGGTCGCGGAAGACCAGGGGATTGGGGGTGTGTCTTATCCCACAGTTCCTTTCCTCAGGCGCCAAACACCGCCATGACCACAATCAAAATGCACCACAAAGAAGAAGTGCCCTGGAGGGTTAATGGGAAGCTGGATGGAAGGAACCTGAGTGGAGCAACCCCATGAGTGGAGAGCCCACCTCGCTGACATGGACCTCAGCAAGGGGGAAACAAGGTTATTGTTTTAAAGATTTTATTTATTTATTTACTTACTTATTTATTTTTGAGAAAGGAAAAGAGAGAGTGGTAGGAGCAGAGAGAGAACCTCAAGCAGAGCCCAAGGTGGGGCTTGATTTAATGGCCCTAAGATCATCACCTGAGCCAAAGGCAGACACTTAACCACTGAGCCACCCAGGAGTCCCCAAAGTGGGGTTTTTAGTCCAAAGCAGCATGTGCTGTAATTCATGTTGGGGAAGATAGCCTCAGCGGTCAGAATAGCCAAGTAGGAATTGATCTAGAATTTCATTGCTTGGCTCAGCTTAGAATGACCTAGAGAAACTTTGCTTTCATTTCGTCCCAGTAACAGGGTTCAAGATTCAAGACAAGAAGGTAGTGGATTCTTAGGGGTAGTCAGGATTAGGATAACACTTCTGAGGCTTATTTGTGTCTCATTTTCTGGGGCAAGGCTCTCCCAAGTCGCTTCTGGAACAGTTATTACCATAGTAGCTCCCTAGGCCCCACAGAAAAAAAAAAAATTTCAGGTGCCGCAGGGCTAAAGAGAAGATGTAAACCAAAACCAACAAGCACCATTCTCCCTGCAAACCTTGGGGAAGGAGAGGAGAACTTGGTAGCTGTGCGCGGTCTTAGGAAAGCAAAGTTCATTAAAGATTCGGCGAGGCTACAGAGCGCTCTGAAGGTGGCCGACTGGAAGACAGAGGTGAAGACTAACTGGCTGGAGTTACTTAGTGGGGCCATGATTATTTTCAAAAGTGGGCGCCCCAGTTGTGACCCCCCATTGTTCAAATAGTCACCCCATTGTCATCTTATATTAACTTCCTGTGGTCATTAAAGCTTGGTTACTAACATCAAGGTTCTAGATTTCTTAATGTTGTTTTGTCCTAGGAGGTGTTAGACACCAGATTTGTGGCTTACCTTTCACGGGCTTGGTGCTAATTTTGGTAAGAACATAGTCTGTACACTGAGAGAGCAATAATACTTTATTTAAAATATATACAAAATTATTACTTTAAAACATATATATTACTGTCCAACATACAGCATATAACACTGGTTGACAGAAATTTGGATACCTTCATTCATTCAGCTTGTGATTTCTTTTTTGCTCCTGAAGAATATTCTCTTAAGCTCCCACCAGAGGGGAGGGCCCAAGGGCCTGTTACCCGGGGTGGTCTGGCTGTGCTTCTGGACACCACTGAAGCGAAACAACTCATCTTGTGGGAACTGAAGGCAAAACCTGGCCCTACCTGGTGCAGTAGGGACACGGAGTTGACCGGACCCATGTCAATCAGTCACACACAAACTGCCAGTCTTCGTGTGCATTCTCTCTCTATCTCTCTCGTGTGCTCTCGTCTGCATATAAATGGAGGGGGGGGTTGGTGAGAAAGTGGCAATTATTTCCTTAACAGACCTTCCTCTGGGCTTAGGTTAATGTAAATCATGTTCTCTTTCTTTCCCTCTGTCACTGGTACTTCAGGAAAAGAGCAATGGGGAGTTGGCCTCTTAATAGTCTTGGAAAGGAAATGAGAAAAGAGACAAAAAGAGACCTTCTGTGCTGTTAGACCAAATTCAAGTTACGATTATCCTGAAGTATGTTGGACAACTGCTTTTCATCACAACCCGTGCGTTATTCGTCACTGTTCCCACAGTGCCTTGCATCTACTAGGCACTTAATAAATGCTCACTGCATGGATAAACAAACACACACAGGGGATCTGGTGACTCCAAGTAGGAAAGGAAACATACACACTAGAATCTGAGCATCTGTGAAACAGCAAGGGACATTGAACCTCATCTGGACCTCCTTCCTTACTTGGCAATTGGGGAAACTGAGCCCTGGTGAAGTGTGGTGAAATGAACAAGTTCACAGGACTAGCTCCTGACAGAGTTAGACTTGCAATCAGATTTTGGAATCTCCTTGAGTTTCCCACTCTCTTCAGATCCGAAACTGTAACGAGAACTCAGTGGCCTCAGTGGCATGCCTGAACTTGAAAATCATCCCCTGACATCAGAAGCTCCTGATGGTGATGGGTGGCCCTGAGCACAGTGGCTGAGTAGATAGCACAAGCAGAAAGGTCCCCTCCAGGCAGCTTTAGTCGTGGGCTCCTGGTCCCAGCTGGGGTTGGAAGCCCCAGGTTCGGGCAGGTGGCCTGGACAGCAGCAGACTGCGGATCTGAATGAGGTAGGAGGAAGGCAGAGCTCAGTGGGGAACCGCTCAGAGCTCAGCGGGTCAGGTGTTTATGATGCCCCTTGCTCCAGGCCCTGTGCTGAAGTCCATGCAGCAGCTCACCCAAACGGCAGTCTTGGGCACTTGGGAGAAAACATAAACCAAGCCCATTGACCGCTTCTGAAACTGAGAGCAAGTCACTACAGATACTTACTGAAAAGATGAATTACAGAAAGAATGGGTTTCTTCTGTGCATGGGATGGATGGCATGAAACAAAGGGAGGTATGAGGAACAGTGGAGGGAAAGAGAGAAGGGCAGGGGGACTGTCACGGCCCACAGGGAGGGCTTCAGAGCCTGGGGACGGGGCCAGGCCAGGTAGGAGCAGTTGGGTACCTGCAGGACCCCTTGGGTGGGCTTCTCATTTCAGCTGAGCTACCCCTGATCACTCTCTGGGCTTCAAGCCATTGACACTTCCCATGTGTCCCACTGAGCAACTGAAAAGCGCAGGGGCTTACTTTACTTCCTGGTGCGATTTTGGTTTATCGCAAGGAAGATTGTGCATGATCAGAAAGGCACACCCGACCAACATAAAGAGCTTTGTGTGTTTCCCATGCTCCACAAACATAAATACCTATGAAGAAGGCTGGCATCAAACAAAAGGAGTGGTAACCCATGAGATGATCCCTTCTGGGTTTCCCATCTCAGAGAAGCCACCACAGGGTTGCTCGGAAGCAGGTGCACAAGGAGCTCTTTAGGGCCTTTCTCCAGCCCCACACTCAGTCTCCCTGCCTTCTTCCTAACTTTTTGCCCCCATGTGCCTACTCCATTCCCACTTTATCTCAACTACCTTCCACTTTCCATCAGACCCCAAAACTGCTCTTCTCCAGTGAGAAACAAAAATAATTCATCTTGCAAACCTGGGAGCTACAACCCACCCGGGAACAGATGGTACATTTGTGCTTACAGAGAGGGCAACCAAAAATGCAGACTACCACCAGCGCCACCAGGAGCAGAAGGGCACATGAGCGCCTTCCGGCCAGGAACTAGCGCATGGGGCTCCTCCTGCGGGCATCCTCCTAAACGGCAGACTGGTTTTCATTACACATGTAGACCGTGCTGGGCTGGATTCTCCTCCGGATCCGCTCAGGCACTTTGGGGAGGATTTGGACGGTCTGGGGCAGCAGCTCAATGCAGGCCTCACGGAATTTTTTGATTCTCCAGCAGTAGACGATGGGGTTGAAGACGGACTTGAGGTAGCTGAGCCACAGGATGCAGGAGCTGGTGGTGTAGAAGGAGGAGCTGCAGTAGAAGCCCCGGCTGAACACCGACAGCAGGCTGTAGACCGAGTGTGGCAGCCAGCAGAGCGAGAAGCCCACAAAGAGGATCAGGATGGTGGTGCAGGCCTTGGTCTTGAAGCTCAAGTCCAAACTGATCTGCTGTTGCCGCTGCAGCCTCCGCAGGCCAGCCCTGGTGAGTTGTCTGAGGTCCAGGCTGTCAGACTCGTTGTGCACGCGGATGGCATTCTTGCGGACCGTGTGCAGAATGCACAGGTAGGAGCACAGCATGACGCCGAAGGGCACGAAGAACACAGCCACCACCAGCACCACCACGTAGGCGCGCTCCACTGGGAACTCCGTGTAGCCCAGCACGCACTGCGGGGCCCGTGCCGGCACCTCCACGAACGTCCGACCCGCCAGCGAGGGCGCCGACACGCAGAATGACAGCGCCCAGGAAACAGCGATGATCCTCTTGGCCCGCCTCGGGTTCAGCTTGTCCTGGCGTTGGACAATGATGAGGAAGCGGTCCACGCTGATGATGAGCAGGATGGCCACGCCCTCCAAGACAAAAAACCAGTAAAGAGTGGCTGAGAGCCGGCAGAAGTAATCCCCAAAGTGCCAGTGGACCGTGATCAGGGTGACGGCCGTGAAGGGCATGCAGCATAAGGACAGCATGATGTCAGAGAAGGCCAGCGTGGCCAGCAGCAGGTTGATGGCCGAACGCATGGCTGGCCGCTGGTACACGATGATGCAGACCACAGCATTGCCGAGGAATCCCACCACGATCATCAGCATCATGATTATTGCCAAGGATATCCTGAGGGGGGCAGGGGGTGTGGTGACCCCGGAGGCCGACCCGTTGCTCCCGTTCAGCAGCAAGTACTGGTAGGTCTCAGTGGTGGAGCTGTTGCAGGCCATCATGGAAAAAAACTTGGAGCCCGGTCGGAAAGGACTGGAAGGACTCCCCTCAGCGCTTCGGTGGCTGCCATTTTCTGTCTGCCGGTTGCATGTCTGGGATCTCTAGGGCATGGGAATGGTGGTGAACAGAAGTCTTTCTTTGGGAGCGATAACCAGGATTTGCAATTCATGGATCACAGCCTCACCGTCTGCAGACAACTGACTGTGTCTGCAGCTTCCCGCTCGGATGCTCTCCGTAGCCTAGAGCAGAGAGGAGCAGGGGAGAGGAGGGAGTGAGACTTTCCAAGCACGTTTTGCACACAGCAGTGTTTAGATTTTACAGGTATTATAAACATGGCAGTGGAGAGAAAGAATGACTCATTGATTCACCATTTGGGATAAGGCTTGGCAGTCACAAATACTGTGTACCTTGTCGAGTAGCCCAGGGAAATCTCATCAGACCTACTTTGTGGTGGGATGAGGAAGGGAATACTCTCTAGTCCATATTTATTTAAAGAGCATGCATTTAATACATTTTATTGTAAGGAACCTGACCAAATGAAACTTTGGACAAGCCAACTTCCTTTAGCATGCCAGCTTTGTGAGGGCAGGGATTTTGTGCTCTCTTCCTGCTGAGCAGGGAGCCTGATGCGGGGCTGGATCCCAGGACCCCCGGGATCGTGACCTGAGCTGAAGGCAGACGCTTCACTGATTGAGCCGCCAAGGCACCCCGTAACTTTATTTTGAGATAAGTGTAGATTCACATGCAGTTGTGAGAAAAAAAAAAATCAGCGAGATCTCATATGCCCTTCACGAACCACTTTTCCCTAATAGTAAAGTCTTAAGTTAAAGTAGTATTGCCTTGCCATAGGATTACTTTTGGAAATACTGATGGAGAGGAAAAAACTCTATCCCTAAAGATAATGTTGATTTTTATTTCCTGTCTCATAGGTGGGGTAAGAACAGTGTCCAGTAGCCCATGTGTGGACTCGGATTGCCTGGGCTGGGTCGAATCTATACCAACTACTTATCTATCCCTGGGCACCCTCCAGCAGGTGGCTGAGCCTCTGCTGATAGGACCGCCTTGTCTGTAGCCCATAAGTAATAATTAGGCCTGCTACAGAGGAGCTGCAAAGATGAAATGAGAGAATACCCACAGAGTGATTTAACCACACCTAGATCATAGATGGTATTCAATAAATGTTAACTGTTATCATTGGAGCCCTGAGGAAAAGCAATTACAATGTTACAATGGCTATTGTTTCATTTGTATGTTATACACATGGAACATTTGCATCCGTTCTAGACCAGCAGCTCTGGGTACCCCAGGGAGAGGGTATTTGTAGTACATTTCCCGTTCCCCCACCCCTCATCATTTTCAATACAGTCATACCTTGTTTTACGGCCCTTCCCTTTACCGTGCCTTGCAGATGATTGCGTTTTGTTTGTGTGTTTGTTTACAAATTGAAGGTGTATGGCTACCCTGGGTCGAACAAGCCTATCAGCACCCTTTTTCCAACAGCATTTGCTTCCTTGGCGTCACTGTGTCACATTTTGGTAATTCTTCCACTATTTCAAACTTTGCCATTATTATTCTGTTTGAACTGCTGCAATCTCATGTTAAAACGTTAATGTGTGAGGAGTTGCTTCGTAAGGATGAGTAAAGAAAGTGGTTTCTTGAGATGGAATCTCCTCCTTGTGAAGAGGCTGTGAAGATTGTTGCAATGACAGCAAAGCATTCCGAAGGTTACATGAACTCCATTGATAAAGCAGCGGCAGGGTTTGAAGATAGACTCCAATTCTGGAAGAGGTTCTACTGTGGGTAAACTGCTACCAAGCAGCTTCACCTGCTACAGAGAATCGCTCCTGAAAGGTAGAGTGGATCTTTGCGGCAAACATCATCTTTGTCTCATTTCAAGAAATTGCTACAGGGACCAGTGTGGGAGTGGTGGGGGACAAGGAGAGAGAAAGAAAGGAGAGAGAGAGGGAGGGAGGAAAGAAAGGAAGGAAGAAAGAATGACATTGCCACGGCCAGGCCCCCTGCCTTCAGCAACCACCACCCTGATCAGCAGCAACCATCAACGCGGAGGCAGGACCCTCCACCAGCAAAAAGATTACAAACTGCTGAAAACTCAGATGATGGATAGCATTTTTTAGCAAAGTATTTTAAAATTAAGGTATGCACATGCTTTTTTGAAGATAGACTACCATTTGACACTTATAGGCTACACGTTTAGTGTAAGTACAGCTTTTTTTTTTTTTTAGAATTTATTTATTTTTTCAGAGAGAGAGCGAGCACAAGCAGGGAGAGCGGCAGGAAGAGGGGGAAGGGGGCTCCCCACCAAGCAAGGAGCCCGATGAGCAGGACCCGATCTCAGGACCCAGGGATCACAACCTGAGCTGAAGGTAGAGGCCCAACCGACTGAGCCACCCAGGCATCCTGTAAGCACAACTTTTATATGCACCGGGGAACGAAAAAAGGCATTTGATTCACTATATTGTGACATTCGCTTTATGGCAGCAGTCTGGAACTGAACCAGCACTATCTCCGAGGTGTGCTTGTATAGCTGGTCGGACGTGCAGCTGACCCAACAGCAGCTATTGCATAGCCTGGCCAATGATGGCAGAGCCCAAATGCTCTCACTCACTCAGCCTGAAATCTGAATTAGGAACTACTGAGCCACTAAAGCAGTTGCCCTGAGGGATGTAACAGAAGGGTATAGAGAGAGAAGTCTCAAGGCCACAAGGGTATGATAGATACTCTGCCTTTGCTTCTCCAGTTCTCCTGGCCACTCTCTCCCTTGCCACTGTGGGAGGGGAGGCAGGGAAGGCTTTTTTGCCCTGGTCCCCTCCCACCTGGTTGTGGTTGGCAGTGGTTTATTCCTCTCCGAAACCCTCAGCGCCTCCAGGAAGTCTGCCCTATAGCTCAGCACCCTCTGCAGATTCCCTCCTGGCTCCTGCCTCAACCTGTAGGCTTAGGGGTGACAGGGCTTCCCGACGCTGCTAGCCCAGGGTGCTTCTCCATCCCTCCTGGGTCTCGCTTAACCCCACCTCTCCTTTGATGAGAATCCCTTATTAATCAGGGGCTGATCTCCTTCCTATCTACACCCTGATTGATACAAGGGGCCCTGGCAGACCAGAGATATGAGGAGGCAGAAACTAAGAGTAAGTAGCTATGATAAGGAAATAGAAACACAGGGAAACCTACCTCAGTTTATGACAGGTTTCCAATCAGAGTTGCATTTCCCAATGTAAATCAATATTTATGACTTTGTTTTTAATTGCATTCTTAGCTTTTCGCTTTCATGTAGCTATTGGCCATTGGTATGTCTTCTTTGGGGAAATGTATAATCAAGTCCTTGGTCTATTTTTTTCACTGGATTGTTTTTTTGCTCTTAGGTTGTATTTCTTTATATATTTTGGATATTAACCCCTTATCAGATCCACGGTTTGTAAGTATTTTCTCCCATTCTGTAGGCTGCCTTTTCATTTTACTGATGGCTTCTTTTGCTGTGCAGAAGCTTTTTAGCTCGATATCCTCTCGCTTGTTTATTTTTGCTTTTTGTTGCTTGTTGATGTCATATATAAGAAATCATTGCCAAGACCAATGTCAAGGAGCCATTTTCCTATGTTTTAATAGTTTTGGGTCTAACATTTAAGTCTTTAATCCATTTCAGGTAAAATTTTTGTGAGTGGTGTGAGATAGGGGCCCAATTTCATTCTTTTGTTTGTGAATATCTGGTTTTCCCACCATCATTTATTGGATACTATCCTTTCCCCATTAAGTATCCCTTGTCAAATATTAGTTAACCATACATGTATGGGTTTATTTCTGGGCTCTCAATTCTGTTCCATTGATGTATGTACCTGTTTTTATGCCAGTACCATATCATTTGGGTCACAATAGCTTTTTGTTTTGTTTTGTTTTTTGTTTTTTGTTTTTTCATAATAGCTTTTAATAATGTTTGAAATCAGGAATTGTGATGTTTTTAGCTTTGACCTTCTTTCTCAGGACTGCTTTGGCTATTCAAAGTCTTTATGAAGTGGTATTGTTTTTGTTTTGGCTACTGTCATGTTTCCTTGATTTTTTATGATCCCTGTGGTCATGGATTGGTGTCTGCCCATTTGAGGAAATATGCACTTCTTCTAGTCTTTATAGACTAAATTCAGCAGCCAAGCTGGTCCAGAGATTCTGGGTGGGTCATCTGGTGATGTCTGGGTTAATAGGTGGGCAGCCCTGATGCTTGGATACAAAGGCCAGGCTTGGGCCTTGAGCCTGCAGTTATAGGCCTGAGACTGGGTCTGTGTGGGTGGGCCTGGATCCCGGGTCCCCAGGGACCAAGCAGGCTCCAGGGATCACTGAGTTGGGCCCCAAGTCTGGATTCACAGGCTTGGTCCAAAGGCTGGGGACATGAGGGTGGCCAGTGACCTGAGGCTTCAGGGACAGACCTGGAGATGGATCTGCAGGGCCTGTCTGGTGCTAGAGTAAGCCAGGAATCTAAATCTGTGAGAGCTGGTTTAAACTCTGAGTCTATGGTGGCTGGTTGGTCCTGGGATGGGCCAGTGGCCTGGGTCAGTCCATAGTAGTTGGCCTGGAGCTTGGGCTGATTGAGAGCTGGAGGCCACAGGAGTTACTGGGCCAGCAGGAGCCGGCTGACACTGGAGTGAGCAGGTAGCCTGAGTTCACAGGAGTCTCTAGGAGCTTGGTGCCCTGGGAGCCACATAGGGCTGTAGGAATTAGCATGGTACTGGGGGTCCCTGGTGAAGTCAGGTGCTCACTTTTCTCCTCCCATGGAGACAGGGTGTCTCTCTGTGCTGGGCTGCCAGGTTTAGGGTAGGGGATGATAGGGGAATATGAATCTGTCTTTCCTTGTCTCCATTGTTATTTCCAGGAGAGAGGATTCATTTAGCTTGGCAAGTATTTCCATAAGATGGAGTACACTTTTGAATTGCTAAACAATGTATCATTCCTTATGTACTTCATTTTAAAATCACCAAATAGTGGTATAAAATAAACCTGCAGAAGTCTGTTGTATTTCAATACACTAGCAATGAAGCAACAGAAAGAGAAATCAAGGAATTGATCCCATTTATAATTGCACCAAAAACCATAAGATACTTGAAATAAACCTAACCAAGAGGCAAAAGATCTGAACTCTGAAAACTATAGAACACTTATGAAAGAAAATGAGGAAGACAGGAAGAAATGGAAAAACATTCCATGATCATAGATTAGAAGAATAAATACTGTTAAAAAGTTCATGCTAGGGACGCCTGGGTGGCTCAGTTGGTTGGGCGGCTGCCTTCGGCTCAGGTCATGATCCCAGCATCCTGGGATCGAGTCCCACATCGGGCTCCTTGCTCAGCAGGGAGCCTGCTCCTCCCTCTGCCTCTGCCTGCTTCTCTGTCTGCCTGTGCTCACTCTCTCTCTCTCTAACAAATAAATAAATAAAATCATTAAAAAAAAAAAGGTCCATGCTATGCAAAACAATCTACACATTCAATGTAATCAATCCTTATCAAAATGCTATCAGCATTTTTCACAGAGCTCAAACAAATAATCCTAAAATTGGTATGAAACTAGAAAAGATCCCAAATAGCCAAAGTAATGTTGAAAAAGAAAATAAAGTTAGAGGCATCTCAATTCAAGACTTCAAGTGGTATCACAAAGCTGTAATCATCAAGACAGTATGGTACTGCACAAAAACAGACACATAGATCAACGGAACAGAATAAATTACACAGAAATGGACCCTTAACTCTATGGTCAACTAATCTTCAACAAAGCAGGAAGGAATATCCAATGGCAAAAAGACAGTCTCTTCAATAAATGGTGTGGGGAAAACTGGACAGCCACATGCAGAAGAATGAAATTAGACCATTTTATTATACCATACACAAAAATAAACTCAAAATGGATGAAAGACCTAAATGTGAGACAGGACTCCATCAAAATCCCAGAGGAGAACAATAAGCAACAAACTCTGTGACCTCAGCCGCATCATCTTGCTAGACACATCTCCAAAGGCAAGGGAAACAAAGGCAAAAATGAGCTATTGGGACTACATCCAGATAAAAACCTTTTGCACAGCAAAGGAAACAGTCAACAAAACTAGAAGACAACCAACAGAATGGAGAAGATATTTGCAAATGTCTTATCAGATGAAGGGCTAGTATCCAAAATCTATAAAGAACTTATCAACCTCAACACCCCCAAAACAAAAAATCCAGGCAAGAAATGGGCAGAAGACACGAATAGACATTTCTCCAAAGAAAGACATACAAATGGCCAGTAGACACTTGAAAAAAATGCTCAACATCACTCGGCATCAGGGAAATACAGATCAAAACCACAATGAGATACCACCTCACACCTGTGAGACTGGCTAACATTAACAAGCCAGGAAACAACAGATGTTGGTGAGGATGTGGAGAGTGGAGAAAAGTCTTACACTGTTGGTGGCAATGCCGGCTGGTGCAGCCACTCTGGAAAACAGTATGGAGGTTTCTCAAAAAGTTAAAAAGAGAACTATCCTATGACTAGCAGTTGTACTATTGAGTATCCAAAGGATACAAACATAGTGATTTGAAGGGGCACATGCTCCCCAGTGTTTATCGCAGCAGTGTCCACAATAGCCAAATGATGGAAAGAGCCAAGATGTCCATTGGCAAATGAGTAGATAATGAAGATATGGTCAGTCGGTCTGTATATCTATCTATATCTATCTATCCATCCAATGGAATATTACTCATTCATCAAAAAGAATGAAATCTTACCATTTGCAACGATGTGGATGGAACCAGAGGGCATTATGCTAAGCAAAATTAGCCAGCTGGAGAAAGAAAAATACAGTATGATTTCACTCATATGTGGAATTTAAGAAACAAAGCAGACGAACATAGGGGAAGGGCAAGACAAATATAATAAGACAAAAAGAGAGAGGAAAGCACACCATAAGAGACTCTTAATTGTAGAGAACAAACTGAGGGTTGCTGGAGGGGAGGTGGGTGGGGAAGCTGGAGTGATTTGGGTGATGGGCAAGTGAGGGCACTTGAAGTAATGAGCACAGCTTGTTATATGCAACTGATGAAACACTAAATTCTACCCCTGAAACTAATAATATAGTATATGTTAAGTGAATTGAATTTAAATAAAATAAAAATAAAATAAAATCGCCTAACAGTGTAATAAAATTTTAAAATGTAGGAAGTTAATGAACCAACAATTTGATGAAATGTTCTTTTTACAGACCTAGTTTTTTTTATTTTGGGAAACAAATGTGTAATAATTTCAATAAAAAGAGTGTTGTAGTTATAAATGCAAGGTGAATGGACTGGCGGGAGACCCTGCTGGAGGGGAGGCAGTGGCTTCTGGCCACACCTGGTCTCCTGGAATCTCTGTTGCCATGGGGAAGGATCATATGGCAGAACTTCCCTGGGAGCCTGAAGATGAGCAGTGGGAGCACAACTGACCCACTCCAGACTCCCTCCTTCCATGGTTAAAGGCACCAGAGCAATAAAAGGCAACTTGAATTTTCCTCATTCTTTTACTTTACACCAGAAACAAAACATGGGAGTCAGACAAGAATTATACTTGACGGGGGTGCCTGGGTGACTCAGTGGGTTAAGCCTCTGCCTTCAGCTCAGGGCGTGATCTCAGGGTCCTGAGATCCCCATCAGGCTCCGAATCGGGCTCTCTGCTCAGCAGGGAGCCTGCTTCCCTTACTCTCTCTCTGCCTGCCTCTCTGCCTACTTGTGGTCCTTGTCTGTCAAATAAATAAAATAAAATCTTAAAAAAAAAAAGAATTAGACTTGACAGAGACTTCCAGAGACCCCACAGGGACACACTTTGACCTCCTGCTTTTCTTCTTCTTCAGAAGCCCTCTTCCTGCTTTCCACTTAGCAAGACCCACTTCTTCCTCTGTACTTGCAAGAAAGTGTCTTTCTTCCTAAGCTCCTTGTGGTTGGTATTATAGATAAAGGGATCCCCTGCTTTTTGAAAGTTTTCTGTACGCTACTTTGCTTTTAGGTACAACCTACATTTGTCCTGGTTTTCACTAACTGAAAGAAATCCAAGAAGGATTTTTGCTTTTACCAAAAAAAGGGCAAGAAGCGACAATAGCGTTCAGCGTCAGTTTTGCAAGGAGCTGCTAGAGAAACAGTGTGCAGCTGAGCTCCTTCCGGGGGATCTATGCTCAGCATCTCGGCATCACACCACTAGTTCTCTGACCCGTGTCTGTGAGCATCTGGGCTTTATCTTCATTTAGGCTGTGCATCCAATAGCAAGATGTGTCTGCAGGTATCAGAAAAGCCCAACAGAGCTTATCTTTTAGGTCTGGGAGTCCTGAATTTCTTCTCCCCATATGAGTTAATGGCAATTGCTTCTTTGCTGGCTACCATTTCTTTTCTTTTTTTTATTTTGTTATGTTAGTTATCATAAAATACATCATAAGTTTTTGATGCAGTGTTCCAAGGTTCATTGTTTATGTACAACACCCAGCCCTCCATGCAATATGAGCCTTCCTTAATAACCACCACCAGGCTCACCTATCCCCCCATACCCCTCTTCTCCAAAGCCCTCAGTTTGTTTCTCAGAGTCCACAGTCTCTAATGGTTCATCTCCCCCTGCAATTTGCCCCAATGCACTTTTCCTTTCCTTCTCCTGATGTCCTCCATGTTATTCCATATGCTCCAAAAGTAAGTGAAACCATATTATAAGTGACTTTCTCTCCTTGACTTATTTCACTCAGCATAATCTCTTCCAGATTCCCATCTCCTTGACTTATTTCACTCACCATAATCCCATCCATGTTGATGCAAAAGTTGGGTATTCATCTTTTCTGATGGAGGCATAATATTCCATTTTATATATGGACCATATCTTCTTTATGCATTCGTCTACTAAAGGGCATCTTGACTCTTTCCACAGTTTGGCAACTGCTGCTATGAATATTGGGGTACATCTGGCCCTTCTTTTCACGCATCTGTATCTTTGGGGTAAATACCCAGTAGTGCAATTGCAGGGTCCTAGGGTAGCTCGATCTCCACACTGTTTTCCAAAGTAGCTGCACCAACTTACATTCCCACCAACAGTGTAAGAGGGTTCCTCTTTCTCCACATCCTCCCCAACATTTATTGTTTCCTGTCTTGTTAATCTTTGCCATTCTAACTGGTGTAAGGTGGTATCTCAATGTGGTTTTGATTTGAATTTCCCTGAAGGCTAGTGATGATGAACATTTTTTCATGTGTCTGCTGGCCATTTGTATGCCTTCCTTGGAGAAGTGTCTGATCATGTCTTCTGCCCATTTGTTGACATGATTATCTGTTTTTTGGGTGTTGAGTTTGAGAAGTTCTTTATAGATCTTGGATATCAGCCCTTTGTCTGTAGTGTCATTTGTGAATATCTTCTCCCATTCCATGGGTTGGCTGGCTGCCATTTCGGCTTGTGAAAGTTTTCACAGGAGCACTCTACTTTCAGATAGCGGGAGACATCTGCATCTCAAGTTGAAGGGATCTGGTAAAATAAAAGTTTGGGAGACTGAACACCAGGCCAGCTAGACTAAAGTTTCTGCAGGTGGTGATATCTTCATGATGTTACCTTGGTTTAGATACAACCAGTCCCCAATGTGATAGTCCTAGAACTTGATTTGGCCAAGCATGCCCGGAAGGGATTCATCTCTCAGTGGTGGGTCCAGTTATCCAAACTCCTGGAGGGCAAGCTATATAATCAGAAGTCTTGTGTGTTATTCTACAAGTGAGTGATATCCCTCATACAGACCACAAATGCTTGCATTAGCGTGATACAGTACTTTGGTGCCTCAGTCTTCTGATCTGTGAAATGGGAATAATTACCTATGTCTTCCCAGAATTTTAACATACATGTGCAATGCCTGGTACAAAGAAGGACATTACTAGATAATTAATAAACTAATAATTAATCAACTCTACATTTCTCATTATTTCAAGTTCATGGGTTTGTTTCTTGGGTTAGAGTAGAACTGTGACACGCAGATATGAGGCCCTCATGGATTAAGCTCCTCCTAGAGCATAGAGTAAGGGGCACTGAGTAGAAAACATACCCTTTTGGGTCCGCTTGCCTGTAAGTCCTAGCTAGTAGCTAGTCCTTCACCCCCTTGTGATGCACTAAGATTGGGTTGTCCCTATGTGATAGTGACAGAAAGCGATTTCATGCTTCACCAAAGGAATGATAGTGTGGAGAATTTTTTTTTTAATGTGTCTTGGGGGTGAATCAGATTAAAATTGCTTGGGCTTCCGGACAACAACTTACCTTAGATATTTTAATTTAGTGTTTTGGTCACAGTCCTATTGTTAATATCGAAATCAACAACACTTTTATTACCAGACACTCTGGCAAGTTAAAGATCAACGTAAAACATAACAGGTGGACCAGGAATGTTGCACTATCATCCTTCAATTTGAAACAGCACTCACCATCTCTCTGGTGCTTTTCACTCTGAGGAATGGGAGCCATGAATGATAAGCCGAGAAAGAAGCCAGGTGGGAACAGAACAATTTCAAAGTACTTATTATAGTTCTTCCTATCCAAACCATCTCACTGGAAAGGGGAGGTCGCACAGGTGCTGGAAGATAAAGAAGCTAAGGAAAGGACCACCAGCCTGTGCATTGCCTGTGTGCCCTGGGGTAAACAGAAGCATGCTGACGATGTCCTTGATGAGCTGAATCCATGCAAAGGATAGAAGGTGCTTTTGACCTTGAGCAACGAGGAAACACTGCCATCCATACACTGAATTTACTGCAATGCTTCCTAAAGCTTCTTCAACTACCCCACCCCACTGTCCCACCACCTAGCTTCTGCAAACAGAGTACTCTTTCCCAAGCCCCCAGCCATGTCCTGTCCTGCCATGCAATGAAGGGGACGCTCTGACACAGTCATGACACCTCCAGGTCATAAAAGCAGGAAGAACATGGAGCCAGGGCTGGAAACCAGGTTTCTGGTACTGAGACCCCAGAAGGGGGACCAATCTTGGTTTGGACCATATGAGAGTGAGGGCAGTTTCAAGTCTTTGATGCTCACAAGCATGGGGAAGAGGAAAGCAACCCCCCACACCAAACCATCCAAAAGGAGGTCAATAAACGTTGAGATGAGATCACACTCTGTTCTCCTTTCCAGAAGGTGAAGAATGGATGTTTACAAACGGAGCTCTGGTGGTTGAGAACCATGGGGGTGAGGGAAGGAATCTTCTCCTCTGCTCTTTCTACAGGACAGCTCAGGGTGGGACCACCACCTGGTGCCCTGGGGGATCACCCTGGGCACCGACCAGCCACAGGTGGCCAGGAAGCACTGAGGACTTGCCAACATTGTCACTCATGCTTGCCTGCCTTCTTCTTCCCTCTTCAGTCCTGTCCCCTTCTTTCTTTCTCTGTCTTTCCTTGACAACTTTTAAAACCTTTCTATTTTAATACATTTCAAACCTATAGAGACATAGAAAAACAGTATACCAAACTCCATTTAACCAAGCTTCTGAGATATGTGTCTCCCACTTCCTTTCACTTATGCGCACAGCAGCTCTACAATTCCTTGTCCCTGCCCACCTGCTCTTTGGGCTTTGTTCCCAATCCGCTGAGGAGATCCTGCCAGGTTTTCTTGGAGTGAGGAGACCAGGGTATGAGGTAGAGAAGTGCCCTGATGGACAAGGAGAGGAATACAAGCCAAGGAGAGGGTCCTAGAGGACAAGAAGGCTGCAGGGGGAGTAAAGGTTCCAGAAGGTGCCTCTCCAAGCCCTTCCAAGTATTTGACCCAATCTAATAATAGTGGACCTAACCTGGAGAGGAGTCAGATAGGCTGTTTCCTCTGTTTTGCAGACCTCTAGTTTCAGACAGCAAATCTTGTCTTCAGCTGGGGATATGTCTGGTTTTAAATTGATGGGCAGGATGGAGTTCCAAATGTCTTTCTTCTTTCCTCATCCTCGAGGTCAGAAATGAAAAGAACAACCAGGCTGTAAACCTAAAACCTGGCGAGCCATAGAGCCTGGAGGGAAGAGGGGAAAGCAGTGTGTAGGCAGAATGCCAAAGATTGAGCAGAGGATGGTGAGAGTCAGAGGAAGTTACCACGTGTACTAGGAAGACTTCCTGGAAGCTGGGGTGACCAAGCACCAGTGTGGGTTTTCAATGAAGGACTCACATCTCCTTCTCTGATGCTTCTAAAACAGAATGTGTCACAAAGTGACAGTGAAAAGCATCGAGTCCAATCCTATCCAGAAAGCTCATGTCACTGCCATTAGGGTGTCAGGAAAATGAGTGAATCTCCCCACATGACAATGACTCCAAACTCTGGAGGTGAGTTCCTTCGTGACACATGCCTTCAAGCAGGGAAATCACTGGCTCTTCCCTCTCCCCAGGTAGCTCTGTACCTGTGCATAATGGAAAGTCTCCAGCTATAAGCTTCCAATGGCAGGTGAGTTCTTGTGCACCTGTGTGCCCTTGAGACTTGACTTCGTGGTTGAGGCCGGGGCCAGTGTGTGTTCCTGGGGGTGGGGCCACCACCTTCTCCTCAGAAGCAGAAGGCTCCTGGTGCTATGCCAGGGAGTAAGTAGTTCTTTTGCAACTATTTTATGTAAATAGTAAAGAAGTCGGGTACTCACTGTATGCACAGGTAGACCTACATTTTAATTCACAGATTTAGAAATGAACTATGTACATTAACATATATGTACACATATGTACATATGCATATAATATACATTATAGCATGTATATAGGTCACCAATAGAACTTGCTGGTTTCGCTCGTTCCAGTCAAGCCAAATGGCAAGAAATTTGGTGAGCCCTTTCTCCGGAGTGGTTAGTATTGCTTCAAGTAACCAACTGGTGTTTGTAATATTGGATTTTTAATTCCTACTCCAGAAGAACATATCGGTTCACAAATGCTAAATCTAAGAAATGAAGTCAATTTTGGCAGATGGGACAGTTTGCTGTTGAAACAGCTTGACTCTGTCATTACCTGCAACTCTGTCACCTGTCTTTTTGATACAAACTCTCAGCCAGATGGTATATTTCAATTTCAATAACTTTATTGGCAATGAAAAAATAGGCAAGAGCCGCCAAAAGTAATATGTCAAGTAGCTGTGTTTAGAAACAGGTGTTACCCCACGTGTCTGAATTTCTAAGAAAAGTGAGCTGAAGAAGACCAGATTTTTTATTTCTCAACTCAGGCAGGACTCTTGGGGGGAAATTTTTAAATAGAACAGAATTGGGAAGCTTCTTAAGGGAGTAAATCTTCATTGATTGTTTTCCTTAGTAATGCCTTACATTTACGGTGTGCTTATTACCTGCCAGCCTAAGCCCTTTTCAGAGTGCAGGGGTTCTCTGGACTTGCATATGCACTCTCCATATCACCAAGGAATTTGTTTCAAATGCACCTTATTGGGGCCAGGCAAGACCTCCAGAATCAGAGCTCTGGGAGCAGGGAGGTGGCAGGCTCCACAATCTGTTTCAACACAAGGTCTGGGGAGTTAGACATTCTCATCTGTGGGAATCACAGCCATAGTTTATCTCTCTGAACCTGGCCATTGATCCAGTTTTACCGATGGGGAAACCAGTGGGCTTTCTTTACCTAGAAAGGAGATTCATTGCATTAGGAGCCAGGCGTTCTGCTTTAATCCCCGGCTATGCCACTTCCATAATGCTATAAGGGATAGTTCACTGAAGACTTTTATATTTGCAATGAACCAGTATTGTGGAGCAAGAACAAGGATGTCTTTCAGCAGGAAGAGAGAAGAATCACAGGGAGGGGATGGAGAGACCCTTGGTAAGACTGGCAAGGGCTGGAGTATAGCAGAGCCACAGGCAGCCATGAACACAAGGCTGCCCTCAGACCTGGATTACACTCTGTGCCCCAGATGGATGGGCTCTCACAGAGGCTTTTGGGGCCAATGTGGATGGGACCTACTTGTTCCATCCCTTGAAAAATCTGCTGGCTGTAGAGGAAGTGGGATTTAGTGCTAGATCCTTGGGAGACCCAGGGTAACATGGGGATTCGGCCACTAACCAGTCTCTGTTCGATGCTTGCTTCCTCCCTGGGACAAACACAAAAAATGTCTAAGTGACATATTAGAATGGCAGTCAGGGGGCTGAGGAGAGGTTAATTCCTTGGACGGGCCAGTAGCCCATCACTGCTCCAGGGCCATGCATGTTTTTGGGAAACTCCAATCTTTTTTTTTTTTAAGACTTTATTTATTTATTTGACACAAAGAGAGAGACAGTGAGAGAAGGAATACGGGGCGGGGAGGGTAGTGAGAGAAGGAGTAGCAGGCTTTCTGCCAAACAGAGAACCTGATGTGGGGCTCGATCCCAGGACTCGGGACCATGACCTGAGCCGCAGGCAGAGGCTTAACGACTGAGCCATCTAGTCACCCGGGAAACTCTAATCTTAAGTAGCTGAATTTTAGGGCTCCACACATACAGGGTCTAACATAGCCTGAATTTTTGATCTGACCAAAGAAACAATAATAATATCTAATATTTGGAGGAGATTTTTAAATATATAAAATGTTCCTCCCCAAATTGTTCTTCTTTCTTTCTCCTAGCCATCTGTTGATATATTCTTATTACCATTTACAGATGAGGAAACATATATGGATTCGGTGATGTGTTTAAGATGGGACAAGTGGAAGAGGATGTTTTCCACTCATAGGCTCTCATCCCCTTTCCTCTGTCCTGGGTAGGGCCCAGGTCAGGAACTCTTACTACCAAACTCAGGATTGTGTTGTGTGTACAAATTCCTTTTCACAGGAACTATGATTATGGTTCAGGTCAACCCATTAACTGGCTACCCTTGATCTAGTTATGAGAAAGAACCATTGGTATTTTAAGTATTTATGGAAAGTCCAAAATAACCTCAACCCTCAACACTCACAAAGTGTCTATTTTTATGTAATCACATGTTACCACCATTCTTTGGAGGAAGCCACAGGACATTACTTACTTAGGATCCTTAGTTTCTAAGTGCATCTTTGAAAATCTTATTTGTGCATTTAACTGTTAAGAGCCAACTTTTTTTTGTTTTCGCTTTCAGAACTACTTTAGAGGTGTTGCGTCTAAGACAGGGTTTTTAATGTCTCTGAACCATGCCTGAAAGATTTTGCTAGAGGCACAAAGCATATGGCGCTTCTTTAAAAATGGAAATAGCTTGATATTTTAATGAAATCAGAGACACTTAGCACTTTTTCAAGATGCTATAAGCAAGACCTGTCAATGCCAAGTTCTTCCAAGTAGAATATATGACGTCCCAAGTAGCCTCACCTGGGGGGCTCCCAGGACAGCTGTGTCTTCCTCACATCAGAAAAGAACCTGATGCCACACCTCCAACTTCTCAGGCTGCAGCCCAGCTGCTTCGCAAAAGCTTTTTCCTCCTTGAACATCACATCTACAGGCGCCCTTCCCCCACTTTTACTTGACTTTCTCAAAAACCGATTTTAAACTTCCGTTTCTTTTGCAAATTTTCTAACATTTCATGCCTCTATTTTGGAAAAAGAAAAAAGAAAAGCTAAATCTGGTTAAAAATATGCCTTTTCATTTGTAATAAAGACTGACACAGCTTATGTATTTGCTAAAAATTATTTTTGATGATATCTTAATGTTTTCAACAGCTTTATTGAAAGAGAATTTGCATACCATAAAATTTGCTCACTGTAAGTTCATAATGCAGTGATATTTAGTCCCCACCATCAGCTTAGAACATTTCCACCACCCTAAAAAAAATCCCTCCTGTCTATTCGCTGTCATCCGATTGAATTGTTTAATAGTGATTTCAGTTAATTTTCCAAAAATGAGTTCCCCAGACCACCCAAGAACTTGACAATTCTAATGGGGGGCTGGTCACTCTAGAATCTCCGGACCTTACGTTCTTGCCCAGGTCCATGACGTATGGAAGAATGTAACATTGAAGACGCTACCTTCCTAATAAAGAGGAAATATCACTGAAATCACTTCAGTCCTTCAGCCTGGCCCATCTTGACACTCATGACCCTGACTTTACAAGTAGGAGCTGGATAGGGAGCAGGATGAGCTTAACTGATTCACCCAGGCCTCTACAAAAATACTAACCAATTCACATGTCAAGATGAGAGAATGAAGTAGAGGAGGGGACAGGGCCTGGGTAATTCCCAGGGCAACTCTTATGGTCCCAGCTCTGCTTCTTAGCCTTGTCACCTGGAGAACAATTCCCAAATTTTCAGCCTCTGATTCCTCTTTTGGACCTACTACCCCCACCCCAACCCCGGTCCCAGCCCAAGTGCTGTTGTGAGCATTAAATATTTATAAAAGCAGCTTGCAAATCACAGGACGCTAGGCAAGGTCAGGGAGGGACCTCTACCAGGGAAGACGGCACACACAGTCCCATCAGCAACATGCTAGATCTGAGGGACGGTCCCAGCCAATCGTGGCTATGTGAGTCCCCGGGAGTGATGTCCCGAGATTCTCCTGAGGGTTTTGCTTCTAAGTACATTCCATTTCAAATGTTTGACATTTATGCTTTGCTAAGCACTTCATGACCCTGTTACTAGTGCCCTTGAACTCCCCATGAGGTCTCAGAGGGTGTACATAGTAGAGCTGGGACACACAGCATCTGGGTCTTCCCTTTTAAGTTCCTCCAAAGTTGGACCTCTGTGATCCTTCTCCAGAAGAGATTGAGAACCCCTATGTGGCAGAAAGGATGATTCCGGAATATCAACCCTTTCTCTTAGAAGAGCTTAAGTCCACTGGCTTTTAAGGTGCATACTGTGACATAAGCCAGTTTGTCTGTGACTTTGCTCATGGTTAATGAGCTAAGAGGGTCTATTTAAAAGTAAAAGGACCACAGAAGGGTTTGATTTGGTCCCTTATATGGAAAACATAAAATCTAAGGGGGAAGTATGCTCACTTTCACTTTTTGGAGTTGTATGTTAAAATCAAAGTCTCAAATCTTTAGACAAGTATTCATTGAATTCTTGGGTTAGAAAATAATTATTAAAACATCTAGGTGCACCTGGGTGGCTCAGTCAGTTAAGTATCTTCCTTTAGCTCAGGTCATGATCCCAGGGTCTTGAGACTGGGCCTCACATTGGGCTCCTTGCTCAGTCGGGAGTCTGCTTCTCTCCCTCTGCTGTTCCTGCCCCCGACCCCAACTCCTGTTCTTGCTCTAGCCTGCTCTCTCTCGAGTAAATAAAGAAAATCTTTTAAAAAAATTATTAGAACATGTGAGAAGGTATTTGTCCACCTGTAAGTTTTTCAGCCCTACATAAATTTCTCGTGGACAATTTCGAATGAGCCGGCTTGCATATGGCTCTCCTGCTGTTACACAAACTTAGGCTAACAGTGGCTGTGAATACAAAGGCGGTGTTTCATGGCTCCCTGGGTTGAATGCATGTAACAGCAAGTGCCAAATTGGAAACGTTCCTGCTTGAGTAACGTGTTGGATAGAAACTCATTGTCTCCTGAGAAGCAAAGCCTCTTGGGTACAAGATGTTGGGGAGTGACTTGGGGGGAGGGGGGGTCTAAGTGGAATCCTCAGAGTGGGTCAGGCTCAGCGTTTGGTCTTCCTGTGAAGTCATTTGTCAGTAGCTCAAAATATTTCTATTTTATGAGTCTCTGTGAAATGGGCATAATAATGCCTATCTCTTCAGCTTGTAAGAACTAAATGAGAAAAAGCATGGAAAGCATACACATTTTGTGGCTCTGAGAGCCCCTGATTTTAAGATGCTTCATCATCTTGCATACACTAAGGAGGTAAAAACACTGCCGTGTGAACCCCAACTCAGAATCTTAACAGTGGTCCTACACCAAGCGGGAATGGACACCAGTGCCTCTCCTTGCTTTGTGATTTCTTTTCTCTGTTCGGAGATATTTGCCAGCTGTATCACTCTGGTGTGTAACGGCTTTTTTTTGGGTCATATGTCTTCGTAGCAAAACAGCACAGCTTCATATGCATATTGCAAATACTTAAATTTTTCTATATATTGTGATGTTTTGACATCTTGTTTTTTTTTGACTTAGTGTTGGATTTCCCCTCCCCCCAAATTTTTATTCAAATTCTAGTTTGTTCTTTAAAGACCTTCACCTTCCTGGCTGGGGATATCTGCCTCTCTGGGGCCACCCACTTGTTAAAGACAGCAGAGAGCCAGGCAGATAAGCAAACTGACCCATCCAGAGCCTTCTTTCTGGCCCCTACAGCCGAGGAAGCAAGATGCCTCTGCCTTAATCATTCCAGGGCCAGATACCAGGCAACGAGAGACCACCACTAGAGCCCAAAGCCCACTAAAATTATTCAAACTAGCCAGTCCTATGATGTTTACCTTGCCCTGCCTTGCTTTCCTGGGAAAACCCAATAAAGACCATGGTCTGAAATTCCCCCATCTTCTGCCTTGTGACCACCTGCTGTCTTCTCCATGTCACTCATGGCGCACCTCCACTGTCTAGGACCTGTGAGTATAATAACCTGTTTTCTGGAGCCTCTCTGTCTCCTTTAGTGGCCATACCTGACTGAACTTTTCGGAAAGAATACAAAGCAATCTGTGTGTAGGTTTCTTCCTTTCGTTGGTTCCGTAAAGCATTTGGTTTCTATGTGACGAAAAAATGTGGAATTCAAGTAATTCCTGGGATGACCCATCTTCGCTTTACTCGTGTGAAATGTACACCCCACTGTGCTGTTTTTGTGTGTAACTTAGCATGCATGCCTGGAACTTTCTATTGTGGCACAGAATTAGGACGTCATCTTTTTGAAAATGGTTTAAACAGGGTAGTAGCAACACCGCTCATTACTGAACCATACACTGAAGTGACATGAACCACTATGGCCAGCTCCCCCCACCACACACACATCATGGCACGAGGATGACAACCACCCGACCAAAAGCCGGTTTAGATGCACCCCAGTTTTAGAGATGTTAAAATGGGGGGGCAAAACAAATCAAGCAAACAAAAAATGTGTGTCTTAGTACTGACAGATTCTTTATTTGACCAAACTCTGGTCAGGCTCCTGAAACTTCTCCAACACCCATCTGTGTCCTTCATGTCAAATCCAGTTTTGGCAAGAACCTGGCTAAGTCAGTTCAACCAGAAACCCCAGCCTCGATATCTGGTGACCCTCAGTGTCTGACCATGTTCCTCACTCTCCACCTTTCCCCAAGTGATGATGTTTGATCGTCCCAAACTGCCTTCAGCAGGATTCCCGTTAGGTGGGCTTAGCCAGAGCCCCCCTTAGCACTAATGTTTCCTCTCAGTAATTTTTCACCCACTCAACCCACACTGTTCCCAGACTCTAAGCCCCCACTTCTCCTTGTTGCATGAGAGGCTGAGTGCCCTCTCTCTCCCCCACAGCAAACTCCCCTTGCACTGGGCCCTGCACCCAACTCAGTGGTCCTCAAGAAAGTCTGCCTATCTGGAACAGGCACCATTCAATATACCATTGAGCACTGAACAATACAGGTTTGAACTGTGAGGTTCTTTGCAGATTTTTTTCCATAAATACAAGACAGTACTGTAAATGTGTTTTCTCTTCCTTATGATTTTCTTAATAACATTTTCTTTCCTCTAGCTTATTTATTATAAGAATACAGTATATAATACATATAACATACAAAATATGTTAATTGCTTCTTTATATTATCAGTAAGGCTTCCGGTCAACTGTAGATTATTATTAGCCCGCGCTCAAACCAGCTGAGCTAACCGGCCCACTCAACTGTAGATTATTAGTAGTCAAGTTTTTGGCCAGAGTCAAAGTTATATGCACATTTTTTACTGCATGATGGGGAAGGGGTCAGCTCCCCCAACTGCGTGGCTCTTCAAGGGTCAAATGTATGTCAATTTCATCAGTACACATGAGCTGTGTTAATAAGTGCTCTGTACATGTTGGAAAGAGACAAACTTGCATTTTCACTGTGCTATTTTCTCTTTCTGTCAGTACACACTCACACACACACACACAAGAACTTGGATATAAATCCTACCTTTGGTCAAATTTCTAAAGTCATGGGCAAGAAATCAATATATTCATTTATTTAAGAAATACTTAATGAGCGGTTGCCATGGGCAGGTGTGAGTCATTCAATGGTGGTCTCTGCCTTTTGGGAATTTATAGTCTAGTCTGTTTTCTCCAGATGTGGTCTGCGGATGAGCTGCACAAAGCTGGCACGGGCTATGTGTTAAAAGGGCCGATCCTGGGGCCCAATCTCAGACCCATTCGAGCAAAATCTCTGGTTGGGAACCAGGAATCTGCTCCCAGGGGACTTTCAGTGCCCCAATCTTTGAGACTGGCAGTGGATCGTAACAGATAATAATAGAGAAGCAGACGATGGGCTTGGCTCTGGAGGATTATTGCACCATCTACCTCCCCTCCCCCACCTCCAGGGCCAAGAGAAACTGTGATCAATGACACAGTCACGTACCTGTGCCAGACTCCCGAGGAAATGAGAAGATTTGAAAGATCATAACTCACAAGGTTATGCTGGGGCATTCATCACCTGCTTCTCTGCCACTGAGACAGGTGTGCTGAATTCTACTGTGCACACTGTCACTGGTTAAACACAAAATGTTAGCTAGAAAATGCTCACATTAGGCAGACATTTGGGTGTTTATTGATGGCGGGAAGACAACATCCACCGGGGAGTTCCTCTACTTTCTGACTCTCCAGACATACCCCAGCCAGAGGTGGAATTCCCCATCGTCTAGAGCATCAGATGGTCATCTGAAATCAACCAGAAGCAACCCTAGCTACACGGTTTGCTGCTCCGGGGGTTAACATGGGTGGGCTGCTTTAGAAAACCTCTGCAGTGTTGCCCAGTAACTGGCAGAGTTGGTTCTTACAAAGCTGAGTGACTGCCAGAAAGCCCTTGGGTTCCCCAGCCTCATTTCCTGCTGTATAAAATATGGACAATTAAATTCATTATCCAGAGTGTTATAAGGAATCAGTTAAATAAAGCAGCCTATAAAATGCTTAAAAGAGTGAATAATGCTGTGACTACTATTATGATGATAGAATTTCCTCCATCTCCTCTTGCCTGTTCTCCTCCTCTTCCTGCTCCTCCTCATCCCAGGCTCTGAGGTCCTTAAAGACCTGGTGCTCTCAACCCTCCAGGTGGTGGGGCTGCTTAGCTTGAAGCATCTACTGACTTTGACCTAAGGTCCTGTTGATGCCCCTTTGGATTTGGAGCATCTATTAGTTTCTGTGGCCACTGTAGCAAATTGCTACATGCTCGGGTGGCTTAAAACAATAGAAATTTACCCTTTCACAGTTCTGGAGGCCAGAAGTCTGCAATCAAGTTGTCAGCCAGGCCATGCTCTCCCCGCTGAAGGCTCTAGGGAAGAATCCTTCCTTGGTTCTGCAGTTTCCGGTGGCTCCTGATGCTCGTTGGTGTCCTTTGGCCTCATGAGGCTACATCACTCCAGGCTCTCCCTGTCTTGAGGCTACGTCTTTAAATGTGTGGTTACTCTGTTCGGGGCTCAAACTTCTGTGATCGCCACAGGTATTAATCAGCATTTATTTTTTGTTTTATCAAGTTTTTAGGAAAACATTTGATGTCTTATAGGACCTCGATTCAATTAGGAAGAAAGCGGAAAGCGTGAGGGGCAGGATGGAACATAGGGTGTGCTATTTATCTTTTAAGTAGTGAGGTATGCTTGGCAAATAACATTGTATTTGTTTCAGGTGTACAAATAATGATTTGATATTTATGTATGTTGCTAAATAATTGCCATGTCTAGTTAATATCCATCAACACACACAGTTACGATTTTTCTTCTTTAATGAGAATTTGTAGGCTCTATTCTCAGCAACTTCCAAATACAGGTGTCCCCTGCTATCCGAAAGCAGTGTTCAGATGAAACCTTTCTTAAGCTGAAATAATGTAAAGCTTAAAAGTGATTATTGCTTTATATGAAAAAAGAAGTTGACCATTCCTAGACCCCCCCCCCCAAAATAGCCTCTTTTAGGCTTTTCTGACACATTAGGAACAGATCTTGCTAATGAAGGCAGAAAATAAATCAAGATAATGCACAGATGCTCACAGACACAGTTCAAAGCTCTGGCCGCTTGATACTGAGATACTGAGTATAGTTCTGGGGAAGGAGGTGGGAGGTGCCACTCTTCCTGAGAGGGCTAAACACTGTCTCTATAGTGCTGCAAAACAAACACTGTCCACTCTCACCACCTTTATTTAACAGTACTGGAAGCCCTAGCCACAGCAATCAGACAATAAAAAGAAATAAATAAATGGCATCCAAATTGGTAAGGAAGAGGTGAAATAGTCATTATTTGCAGATGACATGATACTCTATATAGAAAATCATAAAGACTCACCAAGAAAAACCTACTAAAATGATTTCAGTAAAGTTGCAAGATACAAAATCAATTTACAAAAATCTGTTGCATTTCTAGACACTACTAATGAAGCAGCAGAAAGAGAAATTAAGAAGACAATCCCATTGGGGCACCTGGGTGGCTCAGTGGGTTAAAGCCTCTGTCTGCGGCTTGGGTCATGATCCCAGGTCCTGGGATTGAGCCCCAAATGGGACTCTCTGCTCAGCAGGGAGCCTGCTTCCTCCTCTCTCTCTGTCTGCTTCTCTGCCTGCTTGTGATCTCTGTCTGTCAAAAAAATAAATAAAATCTTTAAAAAAAAGAAGACAATCCCATTGACAATTGCACCAAAAATAATAAGATACCTAGGAATACACCTAACCAAAGAGGTAAAAGACCTGGACTCTGAAAAGTATAAAACACGGTTGGAAGAAATTGAAGATGACTTAAAGAAATGGAAAGATATCCCATGCTCATGGGATGGAAGAACAAATATTGTTAAAATGTCTATACTACCCAATGTCTATACTACCTAGAGATTTAATGAATGCTGTTTTTGCTTTTCGCCTTTATTTTGTAAAATGGGAAATCCTCTTCAGATTTCTTTCAGTTAATGAAAACGGACTAATGCCGATCTTTCTTAAAAGTAGAGTGACGTACCACAAACTTGAAAGCAGGGGATTTTCTGTATACGATATGGTATTATTAACTATGCTGT
>RCUC01166624.1:0-53552 GCA_003697995.1 Taxidea taxus jeffersonii | reverse complement strand
AAGACAGTATGGTACTGGCACAAAAACAGACACATAGATCAATGGAACAGAATAGAGAGCCCAGAAATAGACCCTCAACTCTATGGTCAACTAATCTTCGACAAAGCAGGAAAGAATATCCAATGGAAAAAAGACAGCCTCTTCAACAAATGGTGTTGGGAAAATTGGACAGCCACATGCAGAAAAATGAAACTGGACCATTTCCTTACACCACACACGAAAATAGATTCAAAATGGATGAGGGACCTCAACGTGAGAAAGGAATCCATCAAAATCCTTGAGGAGAACACAGGCAGCAACCTCTTCGACCTCAGCCATAGCAACTTCTTCCTAGGAACAACACCAAAGGCAAGGGAAGCAAGGGAAAAAATGAACTACTGGGACTATATCAAGATCAAAAGCTTTTGCACAGCAAAGGAAACAGTCAACAAAACCAAAAGACAACTGACAGAATGGGAGAAGATATTTGCAAACGACATATCAGATAAAAGGCTAGTATCCAAAATCTATAAAGAGCTTAGCAAACTCAACATCCAAAGAACAAATAATCCAATCAAGAAATGGGCAGAGGACATGAACAGACATTTCTGCAAAGAAGACATCCAGATGGCCAACAGACACATGAAAAAGTGCTCCACATCACTGGGTATCAGGGAAATACAAATCAAAACCACAATGAGATACCATCTCACACCAGTCAGAATGGCTAAAATGAACAAGTCACGAAATGACAGATGCTGGCGAGGATGTGGAGAAAGGGGAACCCTCCTCCACTGTTGGTGGGAATGCAAGTTGGTGCAACCACTCTGGAAAACAGCATGGAGGTTCCTCAAAAAATAGAAAATAGAACTACCTTATGACCCAGCAATTGCACTACTGGGTATTTACCCTAAAGATACAAACCTAGTGATCCAAAGGGGCACGTGTACCTGAATGTTTATAGTAGCAATGTCCACAATAGCCAAGTTATGGAAAGAACCTAGATGTCCATCAACAGATGAATGGATAAAGAAGAGGTGGTATATATATACAATGGAATACTATGCAGCCATCAAAAGAAATGAAATCTTACCATTTGTGATGACATGGATGGAACTAGAGCATATTATGCTTGGCGAAATAAGTCAACTGGAGAAAGACAACTATCACATGATCTCCCTGATATGAGGAAGTGGAGATGCAACGGGGGTAGGGGTTAAGGTGGTAGGAAAAGAAAAGAAACAAGATGGGATCAGGAGGGAGACAAACCAAAAGAGACTCTTAATGTCATAAAACAAACTGAGGGGGGTTGGGGGGGAGAAGGGCTGGGAGAGGGTGGTGGGGTTACATTATATGTTTAAATAAAAAAGCTTAAATAAAAAAATAATTAAAAAAGAAAAAAAAAGGTTTATCATAGAATCACATTACTCTCTGCTTCTAACATTTTCTCTATAAGCCTAACAAGACAGCAAATACTATTGAAACACACTGAGTGTCTTGACCAGAAGAGATAGGCTCTAAAATCTGAGACATTTCTCTGTGGCCTATAGAAGTTATAAAATTCCACAGTTGAAAGCAGTTTCATATTTTAGGGTTTATTTTTATTTTTTAGCCAAAACAAGATGCAGACCATGAGGGATGAGAGGTGTTGAACTGTAATGCTCAGAAAATGCATTTGTCATAATGTGTTTTCCATTCATGAGGCACATATTGTGCTGCTGTGCTTCTGAATTTCATTATTTAATTGAGCCACATTAGTGATATTGCATAAGACACCTAAAAATTCCAGTGATTTAACCAAGACATGAGGTTCAGCCAATGGAGCTTCATAGTCCTATATCAGAAAATTAAATAAAATGGAATTTGTTTTATAAGTCCTTTACTTTAAAATTTTGCTTTCACCTTAAACTTAATTACACAAACACATTGTATATTATTCACCTAATTTCTAGTATTTTTTTATCCTAATGTAGACATTACTTGAATTCTTTAAAACTTGGTTAAACATTGATCTTTAGTTTATAAAACTATCCATGATGATTTTACACAGAATTTCATGGGAATTTATATTCATTGTTATGAATTTTTATTCTTTAACACATAATTTGCAGATAAGGGAATGGGCTACTAATAGAAGCAATCTGGGTCAAAAGGATGAAAGGGAAATTATTGAAATAAAAACAATACTTTACAATTGTTTTATGAAAAATATTTTAACATATTGAGGTTATCAATATTTTTAGTGTACACTGGGAAGCAAATGATACAAATTCAGCAATTCTCAACATCAAAACATAATAGCTAGTGAATTTTGGTGTCTTGGCTACTGCACACAGAGCTTACTTGAGCCTTCTGATCCTGCTTGAAATCTGTCTCAAATGTACCATCTCCATTTTACTGTGGACTACTGCTCAGACCATCTGATTTTATAACTTGACAATTATGACAAAATGGAGCTATTAATAGTTTTGAATGCCTATCACTTGGTATTCCCTGGTCAAGTGTTCTTTCTCTACTGTTAACACAGTAAATCATACCTCTTTCTGGTCATACCACTTTCTGGTAACACAAGAAGTTCTGTTTATGGAAGGCTGTAAAACACTTTGCTACAGAGGGCATGGCCTTATCTGAAATCCCAGGATCCTGCATTGTGACTATGCCCTCCAGAACTTTCTGTGAGTTCTGGATTGCATCTCTCTCTACCACCAACACTTCTGAAGTTCTAGGTTCTGTAGATCCTATGTCCTGAGAAGAGGGGCTGATTGGATTGTGGCCATGCCTACTATAGTGCCTTTCTCTTGGCTCCACTCAAGCTGAAAGCCTTCTGTGCCAATATTTCTGGAATACATTGCCTCCTGAATGCAAAGAAAGCTACCAGGAACAATGTTGTTTTCTTCCGGGTGGGGCATGCAAGATGTAGTCATTTATTTTTTACTTTGATGAGGGTGTCCTGACCATTGCACCCATAAAAATTGATAGCCATTTGTCATTGATGGCCAGTATATGAATCTTCACAGGTTTTCTCTCCTACTCTCTCTTATAAAGTCTTCCATTGTACTAGTCACCTTGCTTCTCTTTTCAATCTGCATAATATTGCCAATGTACACATAAGTGTGATTTCTCTGATCCCACACACAGTTGATTGAGAAGATCTAGATCTCTTCAGATTATAGAACACAGGATGGAAGTATAAACATAGCCCTGAGACAAAACTGTAAGTATATTCCATTCCATGTGAATGCAAACTCTTTCTGATGCCATTTTGATTGTAGTGGAGAATACATTTGCTAAATTAATAGCCACATACCATGAGCTGCTGTAGCCAGTCTAACAATTACAGTACATGCAGCAAAACAGTTGTGATTGGAGCTTCTACCTGATTATGCCAGTGGTAGTCTGTGTCCATTCTTCAGGATCCATTTGGTTTCTGTGAGGGCCAGGATGGCATGTAAAATGGATAAATTCTAGGCTCCACCAACTGTGATTGCTTTAGGTCTTCTTATGGTATCATTAGTCTCTGTCATTGTGGCCTATGTTGATGTCTGTGCATGTTGAGTAAGGGCATTTAGAAGTTTTATTTTTACATTCCTTATAATGATAGTTCTTACTCCATAAACCTGATACTTGAAGACCTAAAATTAGAGTTACTCCAACTGCCAAGTCAATGAATTTCAACAGCACCCAGAGACTCAGAGAAAACACACACACACACACACACACACACACACACTGGATGGGTTCTTGAACAAAGTGCACTCACTGTAACTAGACCTTAAACAATTTTCCATTTTAAAATTTATTGTAAAACTTTCATAGGCTCCAATTATAAGAGGTCATCATGACCCTGTGGGTATCCAGCTGTGGGTTTCAATTCAGCTTCGATATTCAGTAGTCCTCAGAATATCTTCTCCTTCCCCATGTCCCCAGATACAGTCACTTGAGTGACTGGCTATAGGTGTCTATGAGGAAAGACTGGGGAATCTTCAGAGTGTATATTCCCTTTGGTACTATAGGGTTTTTCTCCCTAGATTTCCCTGGGTCTGAAAATCAGTTCAGGCCTTAGAATTACACAAGGTATCATAAACGTTTTAATCCCCCCTGAAATGAGTGCCTTCTTGTAGCCTGTCTCTTTGTTCTTGATTTTTTTTAAAAAATAACAGATATTAAATAACATCCTTGTTCTCTATCTTTCCTTTATGGACACTGTACTACATTAACCATCTCAGCTCCCCACAGGTCAAATGCCATTGCCTGCTCTCTTGACCTTGTTAGTTGTTAGGATAATTGAAGATTCTTGGTTTCTAGTGTTTAAAGCAGGACCAAGTGGCCCCTCCTATTTTAGGAACTCATCATCTCCATGTATGTTAATGAGAAGGCTATGTGACATCATTCTATAGCTGGCCCTGACTTAGAGAAGAATCATCACAGAACATCTTTTGATCCTGGCATTACTTTTTCCCGTGCCTTCATGATGTTCTTGGTCAGTGATAAGTATCTTGAGCTGCCTTATGAAAGACAACTCACCAGATCTTCTAGCTTTACATCATGTATATCTTGCAACATGTGCATTTTCCTTTAGCTTCCTCTGCCATATATCAGAACAACTTAGATATTTCTACTACACTGAATATTGGCTGTGTTCCCCCCTCTTATAAGAACTATATACACAGTGAATTTGCCTTATCATCTCAGCTCATGGCCAGTGTGTTAAATCCTATATCTCAAGAAAGTATCACTCACTTTATGTTTAAAGTTGTTATTACCTGGTCTTACACTTTGACCCCACTGATCAAGAATCCTAAAAGTCCAATCCTGCAAATACCCTTCCTGGCTCCAGCTGATACTTGTAAACCTGCTTAAAAAATAAGCAAACTTGGGGCACCTGGGTGGCACAGTGGGTTAAAGCCGCTGCCTTCAGCTCAGGTCATGATCCCAGGGTCATGCGATCGAGACCCACATCGGGCTCTCTGCTCTGCGGACAGCCTGCTTTCTCCTCTGTCTCTCTCTGCCTCTCTGCCTACTTGTGATCTCTGTCTATCAAATGAATAAATAAAATAAAATCTTAAAAAAAAAAAGAAGTATTCCACTCTCATTCCACAACATTAAAAAAAAAAAAAAAAAGCAAACATTACACAGCACTACCCATGAGAGTATAGTTGCCATCTTGTTACAAGGATATTTCAGTATTATTTATTATATATTTCCTGACTGTTTTTCTCCTCCCCATGACTTATTTATCACTCCAAGTTTGTACCTCTTAATCCCCTTAGTTTATTTTACTGTCCCTCTACCAACCTCCCCTCTGGTAACTATTAGTTTTTTTCTCATAAATACAGAGAGATACTAGCCATTTTGACTGTTGTGAGGGGATATTTTATTGTGGTTTTGATTTGCATTTCCCTGATGAGTCATGATTTGGAGCATCTTCTCATGTGTCAGCCATTTGGATATCTTCTTTGGATAAATGTTTATTCAGATCTTCTGCATATTTTTAATTTAATTTTTATATTTTGACACTGAGTTGTAAGTTCTTTATATATTCTACATATTGACCATATTAACCCCTTTTCAGATGTATCGTTTGGAAATGTCTTCTCTCATTTAGTAGGTTGCCTTTTAATTTTGTCAATAGTTCCCTTCACTGTACCAAAGCTTTTTAATTTAATTGTATTCCCAATTGTTTATTTTTGCTTTTGTTTCACATAGCTGGGGAGGCAGTTCTGGGAAAATATTGCTAAGGCTGATGTCCAAGGGTATACTACCTGTGTTGTAAGAATTGTATGGTTTCCTGTCTTACATTCAAGCCTTTAATTCATTTTCAGGTTTGGGGGGGTTTTTTGTATATGGTATAAGAAAGTGGTCCAGTTTCATTCTTTTGTAGGTAGCTGTCTCATTATCATTTATTGAAAAACCTGTCCTTTTACCATTTTATATTCTTGCCTGCATTGTCATGTATTAATTGGTGACATAAGTGTGGGTTCATTTCTGGGCTCTCTGTTGTGTTCCATTGATCTAAGTGTCTGTTTTTGTGCCAGGACCATACTATTTTGATTGCTATAGCTTTGAAGTATAGTTTCAAGTTGGGGATTGTGCTATCTCCAGCTTTGTTCTTCTTTCTCAAGTTTGCCTTAGCTATTTGGGGTATCTTGTGGTTCCACAGAAATATTAGGATTTAGTTCTGTGGAAAATAATAATGGCAGTTTTGTAGGGATTGCATTGAATCTGTAGATTGCTTTGGATAGTATGGGCATTTTAACATTATTCTAATCCACATGCATGCTATGTATTTCCATTTATTTGTTATGTCTTCAGTTTCTTCCACCAGTGCCTTAATGGTTTTCAGAGTACAGGTCCTTCACCTCTTTGGTTAAATTCATTCCTATGTATTTTTTTCTTTTTGAGTAATTGTAAATGGGATTGTTTTCTTAATTTTTCTTTTTGGTAGTTTGCTATTAGTACATAGAAATACAATAGACTTCTACATATTTTGTATCCTGCAACTTTATTAAGTTTATCAATTCTCATAGTTTTTTGGTGGGGTCTTTGGGATTTTCTGTATATAGTATAATGCCATCCACAAATAGTGAATATTTTATTTCTTCCTTATCAGTTTGGGTGCCTTTTATTTCTTTTGCTTGTCTGATTACTGTGGCTGGAACTTCCAGTTTGATGGTAAATAAAAGTGTGAAGTGTAGATATCTTTGTCTTGTACCGTATCTTAGAGAAAAACCTTTGAGGGATTCACCATTGAGTATGATGTTAGCTATGGGTTTTTCATCTGTGATCTTTATTATGTTGAGGTATGTTTACTCTATACTTGCTGGGAAATTTTATCATGAATGGAGTTTGAACTTTGTCAAATGCTTTCTCTGCATCTATTTATATGATCACAGGACTTTTATCCTTCATTTCATCAATGTGGTATATCACATTGATTGATTTGTGGATATTGGACCCATCCTTACATTTCTTTTTTTTATTATTATTTAATTTCTTTTCAGTATAACAGAATTCATTGTTTATGCACCACACCAGTTTATGGATCACCCAGTGATCCATGCAATATGTGCCCTCCATAAAACCCACCAACTGGCTCCCCCAACCTCCCACTCCCCACCCCTTCAAAACCCTCAGAATGTTTTTCAGAGTCCATAGTCTCTCATGGTTCAACTCCCCTTCCAATTTCCCTCATCTCCCTTCTCCTCTCCATCTCCCCATGTCCTCCGTGTTATTTGTTATGCTCCACAAATAAGTGAAACCATATGATAATTGACTCTCTCTGCTTGACTTATTTCACTCAGCATAATCTCTTCCAGTCCCATCCATGTTGATAACAAAAGTTGGGTATTCAACCTTTCTGATGGAGGCATAATAATCCATAGTGTATATGGACCACATCTTCCTTATCCATTCATCCATGAAGGGCATCTTGGTTCTTTCCACAGTTTGGCGACCATGGCCATTGCTGCTATGAACATTGGGGTACAGATGGCCCTTCTTTTCACTACACCTGTATCTTTGGGGTAAATACCCAGTAGTGCTATTGCAGGGTCATAGGGAAGCTCTATTTTTAATTTCTTAAGGAATCTCCACACTGTTTTCCAAATTGACTGCACCAACTTGCATTCCCACCAACAGTGTAAGAGGGTTCCCCTTTCTCCACATCCTCTCCAACACGCGTTTTTCCTGTCTTGCTAATTTTGGCCATTCTAACTGGTGTAAGGTGGTATCTCAATGTGGTTTTGATTTGAATCTCCCTGATGGCCAGTGATGATGAACATTTTTTCATGTGTCTGATAGCAATTTGTATGTCTTCATTGGAAAAGTGTCTCTTCATGTCTTCTGCCCATTTTTTGACATGAGTAGTATCTGTTTTGTGTGTGTTGAGTTTGAGAAGTTCTTTATAGATTCTGGATATCAGCCTTTTGACTGTACTATCATTTGCAAATATCTTCTCCCATTCCGTAGGTTGCCTCTTTGTTTTGTTGACTGTTTCCTCTGCTGTGCAGAAGCTTTTGATCTTGATGAAGTCCCAAAAGTTCATTTTCACTTTTGTTTCCTTTGCCTTTGGAGACATATCTTGAAAGAAGTTACTGTGGCTGATACCAAAGAGGTTACTGCGTATGTTCTCCTCCAGGATTCGATGGATTCCTGTCTCATGTTGAGGTCTTTGATCCATTTCGAGTTTAGGTGTAAGAGAATGGTTGAGTTTCATTCTTCTACATATAGCTGTCAAATATTCCCAGCACAATTTATTGAAGAAACTGTCCTTTTTCCACTGTATATGTTTTCCTGCTTTGTTGAAGATTATTTGACCATAGAGTTGAGGGTCTATATCTGGGCTTTCTACTCTGTTCCACTGGTCTATGTGTCTGTTTTTATGCCAGTACCATGCTGTCTTGGTAATCACAGCTTTGTAGTAAAGCTTGAAATCAGGCAATGTGATGCCGCCAGTTTTGTTTTTCTTTTTCAGCATTTCCCTAGCAATTTGGGATCTCTTCTGATTCCATACAAATCTTAGGATTATCTGCTCCAGTTCTTTGAAAAATACCGGTGGAATTTTGATCAGAATGGCATTAAAAGTATAGATTGCTCTAGGCAGTATAGACATTTTAACAATGTTTATTCTTCCGACCCATGAGCATGGAATGGTCTTCCATCTTTTTGTGTCTTCTTCTATTTCTTTCATGAGTGTTCTGTAGTTCCTCGAGTACAGATCCTTTACTTCTTTGGTTAGGTTTATTCCCAGGTATCTTATGGTTCTTGGTGCTATAGTAAATGGAATTGATTCTCTAATTTCCCTTTCTGTGCTTTCATTATTAGTGTATAAGAAAGCAACTGATTTCTGTACATTGACTTTGTAACCTGCCACATTATTGAATTGCTGTATGAGCTCTAGTAGTTTTGCTGTGGAGTCTTTTGGGTTTTGCATATAAAGTGTCATGTCATCTGTGAAGAGAGAGAATTTGACTTCTTCATTGCCAGTTTGGATATCTTTTATTTCTCTTTGTTGTCTGATTGCTGTTGCTAGGACTTCTAATACTATGTTGAGCAAGAGTGGTGAGAGTGGGCATCCTTGTCATGTTCCTGATCTCAACGGGAAGGCTATGAGCTTTTTCCCATTGAGGATGATATTTGCTATGGGTTTTTCATAGATAGGTTTTATGAAGCTCAGGAATGTTCCCTCTATCCCTATACTTTGAAGTGTTTTAATCAGGAACGGAGGCTGGATTTTGTCAAATGCTTTTTCTGCATCAATTGAGAGGACCATGTGGTTCTTCTCTCTTCTCTTATTGATTTGTTCTATCACATTGATTGATTTGCAAATGTTGAACCATCCTTGTAACCCAGGGATGAATCCCACCTGGTCATGGTGGATAATCTTTTTAATGTGCTGTTGGATCCTATTTGCTAGGATCTTGTTGAGAATCTTAGCATCCATATTCATCAGGGATATTGGTCTAAAATTCTTCTTTTTGGTGGGGTCTTTGCCTGGTTTGGGGATCAGGGTAACGCTGGCTTCATAAAAAGAGTCTGGAAGTTTTCCTTCTGTTTCAATTTTTTGAAACAGCTTCAGGAGAATAGGTCTTATTTCTTCTTTGAAAGTTTGGTAGAATTCCCCAGGGAATCCGTCAGGTCCTAGGCTCTTGTTTTTGGGGAGGTTTTTGATCACTGCTTCAATCTCATTACTAGATATCAGTCTATTCAGGATGTCAATTTCTTCCTGGTTCAATTTTGGAAGTTTATAGTTTTCCAGGAATGCATCCTTTTCATCTAGGTTGCTTAACTTACAGGCATATAACTGTTGATAATAACTTCTGATGATTGTTTCTATTTCCTTGGTGTTAGTTGTGATCTCTCCCTTTTCATTCATAAATTTTATGAATTTGGGCCTTCTCTCTTTTCTTTTAGATTAGTGTGGCCAATGGTTTATAGATCTTATTGATTCTTTCAAAAAACCAGCTTCTAGTTTCATTGATGCATTCTACTATATCTCTAGTTTCTATCTCATTGATCTCTGCTCTGATCTTGATGATTTCCTTTCTTGTATGTGGAGTTGGCTTAATTTGTTGTTGATTCTCCAGTTCTTTAAGGTGTAGAGACAGCTGGTGTATTCTGGATTTTTCAAATTTTTTGAGGGAGGCTTGGATGATTATGTATTTCCCCCTTAGGACTGTTTTTGCTGTATCCCATAGGTTTTGGGCCGAAGTGTCTTCATTCTCATTGGTTTCCATGAATTATTTAAGTTCTTCTTTGATCTCCTGGTTGATCCAAGCATTCTTAAGCAAGGTGGTCTTTAGCACCCAGGTGTTTGAGTTCCTTCCAAACTTTTCCTTGTGGTGGAGCTCCAGTTTCAAAGCATTGTGATCTGAGAATATGCAGGGAATAATCTCAATCTTTTGGTATTGGTTGAGCCCTCGTTTGTGACCCAGTATGTGGTCTATTCTGGAGAAGGTTCCATATGCACTTGAGAAGAATGAGTATTCTGTTGTTTTAGGGTGGAACGTTCTGTATATATCTATGAGGTTCATCTGGTCCAATGTTTCATTCAATGCTCTTGTTTCTTTACTGATTTTCTGCTTGGATGATCTATCTATTACTGAGAGTGGTGTATTAAGATCCCCTACTATTAATGTATTCATATTAATATGACTCTTTATCTTGATTAACAGTTTTCTTGTGTAATTTCTTGTGTAATTGGCTGCTCCCATATTGGGGGCATAAATATTTACAATTGTTAGATCTTCTTACAGGTGGATAGTCCCTTTAAGAATTATGTAGTGTCCTTCTGTATCTCTGTCTACAGTCTTTAGTTTAAAATCTAATTTATCTGATATGAGAATTGCTACCTACCCTGGCCTTCTTTTGAGGCCCATTGGCATGAAAAATGCTTCTCCATCCCTTCACCTTCAGTCTGGGTGTATCCTTATGTTCGAAATGGGTCTCTTGTAGACAACATATGGATGGGTCCTGTCGTTTTATCCAATCTGCAACCCTGTGTCATTTTATGGGCGCATTTAGGCCATTCACATTGAGAGTGATTATTGAGAGAGATGTTTTTATTGACATTGTGTTACCTTTGAAGTCTTTCTTTCTGTAGATTGACTCCATATATTTCTGTTCAATGATATTCTTGGGATTTTTCCTCTTTTATAGAACCCCTCTTAGTATTTCCTGCAGTGTTGGCTTGTTGGTCACATATTCTTTTCAGCCTTGCTGGTCTTGGAAACTCTTTATTTCTCCATCCATTTTGAATGTCAGTCTTGCTGGATAAAGTATTCTTGGCTGCATGTTCTTCTCATTTAGTGCCCTGAATATGTCTTGCCAGCCCTTTCTGGCTTGCCAGGTTTCTATGGACAGGTCTGACGTTATCCTGATGGGTTTTCCTCTGTACGTAAGGAACTTCTTTGTCTTAGCTGCTTTTAAGAGGTCCTGTCTACAATTATGATTCATCATTTTTACTATTAGGTGTCTTGAGGTATTTCTATATTCTATAATCTTGGGTGGAGACTGTTCTGCCTCTAGTCCAGGAATGCCCGTTCCATTCACCATATTGGGAAAATTTTCTTGGAGAATTTGTTCAACTATATCTTCTAGTCTTCTTTCTTTCTCCTCCCCCTCAGAGATTCCAATAATTCTGATGTTGGAACGTTTCATGGCATCACTTATTTCCCTAATTCTGTTTTTGTGGCTTCTAAGCTGTTTGTTCCAGGCTTCCTCCTGATCCTTTCTCTCTGTTTGTCCTCCAGATCACTAATTCTATCTTCTGCCTCAGTTACCCTGGCTGTTAGAGAATTTAGATTAGATTGGAACTCATTGAGAACATTGTGAACATCATCCCTGATGGCTTTCACTTCTGCCCTAATCAATTCCATTTTGTCATCCATGGCTTTCTCCAACCTAGCTATTGCCTAGATAATTGTTAGACAATATGTCAGAAAGGGAATTCAGGCTATGTCCATAGCCATTAGTTCTGTTGCAGAAGGCCCAGCCTCTGAATTTTTCTTCTGTTGAGCATTCCTCCTCCTAGTCATTTTGGTGAGAGATGGCTGAAAAGATGTGTAGCTGAATGTATCAACTGTGGTGCAGGCAAGGTGCACCCTGGAACACTTCTGAGCAATCAAGAGTCCCCTCCCAAACGAAAGAAAAAAGAAAGTTTAAAAAAAAGAGAGAGAGGAAGGGAGAGAGAGACAGGAAAAAAAAGGAAAGATAAAAGAGAAGGCCCAGCCCAAATGGGCCCCAGGGTAAGATTTATGAAGTATACAAACAAAAACAGACAAACAAAAATACAGATAAAAGTAGATGACAAGAGAAAAAAAAATATATATATATAAACAAAACAAAACAACAAAAGAACCTCATCAAAAAGAACCCCAGGTATATGATTTATATACTATCAGGACAAAAACAAATACACTGAAACACTGGCGGGAGAAAAAGACGGGAGAGTGATTATAAATTCTCAGTGTGGCGAGGAAGGTTATTTTGATTCTTCCTGGATGTATCTTGATATCTTTGTTAAAGGACTCAACTTTCCTAAGATAAATGGGGATTAAAAACTGGTTTACCTATAGGGGTGGCATTGATTGGGGAAAGGGGATTACCTTGAAGTTTAAGTCTACATGAATATTAAAAAATAAAAATAAAAAAGAATAAGCTAAACTAGAATTTAAAAAAATTTAAAAAATAGAAAAGCAAAAGAAAAACACAGATATATGTATCAAAAAGTTCAGGTTAAAAGGTTATTATGGAATTTGATGTACTGGACATCTCACTGTGATGGCAAATAGGTTAAAAAATTATCTATAAAAAAATGAACCAGAATAGTGGGAATGAATTAAAAATAAAAGTTCTATCTATGAAGTAGTGGTGATTGTTCTCTTGTCTTTTTTTGTTTGTTTGTTTGTCTGTTTGTTTTGTTGTTGTTGGTGGTGGTGGTTTTCTGGGGGAAGGGGCCTGCCACGTGGGTTTTCAGGCACTGTTTCCTGAGTTAAATTCTCCTGCCCCCATCGAGGGGGTGGGCTCTGAGGAAACCGGTTTTTCAGGCTTTTGTTCTCTGGAGGCTTTTTTGTTTGTTTTTTCCTTTGTTTTCTGTGGCCTTGGCAGCTTTTGATGGTTTTTGGAGGTTTAGAGGAAAGTGAACTGCCCCCAGACCTACCTCTCAGAGAGAAGCCTCAGTCTGTTCCCTTCTGGGTGCTCCAGAGCACATACATTCCCCCTAGGCTGCTGGCAGAGCCCGTTCTCAGTCTCAGTCTCTGGGGACACAGGAACTCCTGCTTGTACCCAAAACCATGATAGCCTTGACTGTCTTGGCAGCTCCAGACCACCAGAGAGGTTCCAAGCAGTGATAGCGCAGCACTGAGATTTTCCCGCTGGCCTGGGCTGGGAGTGCTCAGACTCTCAGGTCCAAGAGAGTGAGAGATCACCAGCTGGCACCTGTGTGCACCTCTCTCAGGGAGGGGTGAGGGGCACAACTCAGACTCTGGTGGTGCGGTGCGCAGAGAGTGCAAAAGGCTGTGGTTCTGTGGTTCTGCCGGCTGGTAGCGTGGTGCCTCCGCACATCCTTGCATTTCTAAAACAAATCTCACTGATCATGGTAAATTAGGCTTTTAAAAACCATGTTGTTGAATATGATTTGCTAATATTTTTTGAGGATTTTTGCATCTATATTCATCAGAGATATTGTTCTTTAGTTCTCTTTTTTCATAGTATCTTTGGCTTAGGTATCAAGGTAATGATAACCTTGTAGAATGACTTTGGAAGTGTTTCTTTCTCTTCTGATTTTAGGAATAGTTTGGGAAGGATAGCTATTAACTATTCTTTAAATGTTTAATAGAATTCTCCTGTGATACCATCTAGTCCTGGGCTTTGTTGTGAGTTTTTGATTGCCAATTTAATTTCACTGCAAGTAATCTGTTCATGTTTTCTGTTTCTTCCTGATTCAGTTTTGGGGGATTGTATGTTTCTAGAAATTTATTAATTTCTTCTAGGTTGTGCAGTTTGTTGGCATTTAATTTTTCAAAGTAGTCATTATATTTTTATGGTGTTTGTTGTAATTTCTCTTTCATTTCAGATTTTGAGCCCTCTTTTTTTTTTTTTTAATTAATGAATCTGGTGAAAAGTTTGTCAATTTTATATTTCCAGAGCACCAGCTCTTAGTTTCATCGGTCTTTCTGTGATTATTTTTCATCTCCATTTCACTTACTTTCCCTCTAAGCTCTATTATTTCCTTTTTTTCCTTCTAACTTTGGGGTTTGTTCTTTTTCTGCTTCCTTTAGGTGTAATGCAACTAGTTCTTGAAATTCTTTACATATGTAACCTCTTTCCTCAATTATCAGAACCGGTATATGTAGAACTGAGTTATCCTAGGATTTAACACTAATTTTTGGTCTGGCAGCTTGGAAACGTGATGGGGCATGGACCTAAAGAGGCCACATACCACCTTGTGAGAGAGAGAATTCTGCAGTCTATTCCATTTCAACAAATCGACTCTTCCAAGGGAAGTGTTGGCTACCCGCACAAGCATTGGAGGTCTTGGTGAAGATACGTGGTTGTAATCCCTAGGAGCATCCATCCATATAACCTTTTCTGAGTTTTCAGGATCATAGCTTTTCCTACCAATGCCCTCATCTTTGCATGATAAACCTGCCTTGACTGAGCATTCAAATGTTTTTGTGGTTCTATGACTCCTAGCAATTAAGTTTTTAATCTGCCATTCAGTTGCCTGCATCCTTCCCCTATAGCTGATGAGGGCTTCTTTATATGTTGCTTCAGAAGCTCTCTAGTTCTTATTTACCCATTACCAGCATTTGATTATCATGTTCCTCCTATAGAGCATCAATATAATTTAACAGTAATCTTCCATTTCCTCCCTCCATATAAGCATCATTTTCTCCATCTTATTCAAAATGGATGCATCTACTACACCTATCACATTACCCACTTCTGAACAGAAGGCAGCAATTTGATATCTACCCAACTGTAATTTGTTGATGATTGTCCTTTTTTAATTCATCCACCCAGATTATATCCAAGTATCTACATTAAACAGAGTTGGGAGCGATAATCCATGGTGGGCTTGCAATGAAACAAGAAACTAAGTCCTTTCAAAATTGACTTGTGGGTTATATGTCAGGTCTTCAGAAGAGACTGTTATTCAACCAGAATATGATAACTGAGGCAAAACATATAGAGTCTACTGAGAGCATCTCAGATTCACCTGAGTGTCTCTTTGAAGAATATTATAGGTTACATCTGAATGTTTCAAGTAAATCATATTTCACAGTGTGAGTCTAGGATAGTTTTCTGTGGATACAGGTATATCTGAGTTTTTATAGATTTCTTATGCTTTCATAGCTCTTCAATTCATACTGAGAACACAGTCAGGAGTACCTGAGGTCAGGGTGAGGGTTCAGAAGCCCTTGCTGGCCAGAATCAGTAGCATGCTATGTGTACTTAAGAAATCTTCCCAGCAGTGATCTCCGTAAAGAAGAAGAAAACAAGGCCATAGCTGGGGAGCTTTCTCACATATAATTAAGTGCCTGATGGGATTAGAATTCAGGTGTGTATGGCCCCAAAGCTTATGTCCTTAACTAGCACTATGCTGTAGTATAAAGAAGTAAGAAGGTTTTTTCTACTTAGAAAGTGCCACAAACGTAACCCCCCAAAACAAGTGATGAACTCACAATTCCAGATATGGAAATCTATGAGTTGAGAATATCAACAGTCATAGATAGTTCAAATTCCTGAGAACTTGGGATATTTTTTCTGAAGTACAGACCTATGAAAGAGCTTTATGACCATTGGAGTTGATCTGTCCTTCTCTGGATGTTAATGGCTTTAATCACTCACAGTGGTGATTCTTACAATTTAATAAAATTCAGGGCAGTTGGAGTATGTCTGGCTATGGGTTAGAACAAAAATCTATTAAGCTGAATACCAAAATTGAGCCATTTTTCCTCACGTAAAGAATGAAGTTTTTAGATATCCAGATGCAGTACAAAGTAAAGGTTATGCTGAAAATTTCAGATTAGATGGGTATGATGAAAAAAGGAGGTTCAGCTTAATTACTTTGTCAAGGGTAGAAATTGAAAGTCAATCTCAGGGATCCAAAAGGGAAGAGGAAACTAGACAAAAAGAATTATATAAATTTCTGCATGTGAAGAAGATAATTAACATGAATAATTATAGGATACTATCCTAAATTATTAAGGGTTTAACACAATAGAGGCCCCATTCCCTCTCAAATCACAGTCCATGAAGTTGTTAGGCAATTGGTCTTCTGAGTAGTGACTAACGCGCGCAGCCTGCCTCTGTCTAGAGGTTCTGGCATGCCCCAAGGCTATCTCTAAAACCTCTGTCTTACCTGTCCAATGAATAAGCAAGGAGAAAAAGTATTCAGAAAATCTCAGACTATACTCCAGAATATTCCTCAGAAAAGCCTAAAATCTCTACCCAGGATAATGTAAACCTAGTAATTTTGCAGATGAACTACCTCTTCTCCCAAAGTTTCCATACAGTATAACTTTGTAATTTTTTCCCCACAGATCTTTTATTGATTTTGGTAATAAGAAAATATGAGTATACATGAATTCAGAACAGCATAAGAATAAGTCATTAATCTTTATGTCCTGGAGCCAAAGTGTGCCTGGTTCATTTGTGTCCTTAAAGAGAACTCTGATTTTATAGAATGGAATGATATCAGATAAGGTAGAATTCTGCTGTTCTCTGTACCCAAGGATCTCATTAGGAAGAAAAAAATGCCAGTTGAAATTATTGCAAAATGAAATGATGCATCAAAAATATTTAGCACAATGTCTAGCCTATACTAAAAAAAAAGCACTTAAAAATGTACTATTCTTCAACTACTATTAGCTATCAATACTTTACATAAGAAAATGTATAGCAAGTATTACTGTTTTAATTAATGTGTATTATTTATATTAGTTTTCTATTGGCTGCCAGTTTCTTTTTTGCTTCTGGCTGCATCACCCTGATCATTCTCTCTCTTCACGTTAACTTATTTTCTGTGTGGCTATCATATATCCCCTACCTACCTCTTAAAAGGACACTGGTGATAACATTGAAAGCCCATATAGATAATCCACTATCATCTCATCACAAGATTCTTAAACACCTCCACAAAGACAGTCTTTCCAAACTCTACAATATTTATAGGTTTTACAGGGTAGGAGCTGATATCTTTGGGGAATACTTTCAGCCTACCTACCACAATGGTATAATGTAAAATTAAAATAACGGAGTAGGTAGATAACAAAAGATTCTGATTCTGGGGTGCCTGGGTGGCTCAGTGGGTTAAGCCTCTGCCTTCAGCTCAGGTCATGATCCCAGAGTCCTGGGATCGAGCCCCGCATCAGGGAGCCTGCTTCTCTCTCTCTTCGCCTCCCTCCCTGCCTACTTGTGATCTCTGTCTGTCAAATAAATAAATAAAATCTTAAAAAAAAAAAGAACTCCGATTCTTCCATTTAATATCAAGGTAAACTTACATAATAAAATTGTTTGATGTGTGATGAATGATTACTCTTACCTGGTTTCCGGGCAAGAAAGGGTTTTATGCAGATTGTCTCATTTATATTCAAAACAACCATGTAAGATAGATATGGTTATTGTCATCGTACTGATGAAGACACTGAATTGTATTCAACTTACAGGTAGTCAATACTCACACAGCCAGTAATATAGTCAGAATTGAAATCCGGGTCTATTGCACTCGAGAGTCCACCATTGTAAGTGCTGCACATGGCTACATTGCCTCTTAAATACTGAATAGTGCTAATTACTGGTTTTAGTGCAGGAATTTATAAAACAGTGTTAACACTTGTCTAACATACTCCAAAGGGTATTGTAAGGTCTGACTGACATAAATATACATAAACTTTGTAAATTATGACCCTGTAGGTCAAATGTAAAATATTACATATTTTAGAAGAACAGTTTCCAGTCCTTTGTCATTAGAATTATCACAGTATAGTGATTTGAAATGCACCAGCTCTTTGTTCCATAAACCAGAGTTCTCTATTATTGACACCTGTGCAGGGGTGTTTTGGTTTCAGAGACTTCCCTTCAAGCCCAACTGTGACCACAAAATCTGAATCATTTTAGAATAGACTTACTTTGTAACACCTTTGTCTAAACGTCTTGAATAGCACAGGTTACTTCTAGGATAAAGGTGCAACTCCTTTAACTGTTATGACACCCCACTTAATTTTACCACTTTATCTTGACCACTTGCCACCCTTCTTTCATTCTAGCAACAACAAACCTTTTCATTGTTCTCTCCTACAAATTGAGATGCGTAGCCATCTGTTCATATAGAATACAACTTGATTTTTTTTTTTTTGAAAGTCAAATAACAGGCCAAAGTAATGAAAGGGAGAAAACTAAGCTTAGTTCTTGACATTTGCATGTATATAATTACTTAGCTCAATTTTCAAATTGTCAGAATGTTGTTACATAATCCAAAAGGAGTTTTAGACCTTGTAGTCATTTTAATATCATAATGATTTTACTAGACATAATTTGAGATTCTGGAATAAAGTGAGAAAAAAAAATGAAATGACATCTGCTAAATGCAAGAACAGGAAATGTGCTATATACATAGCTCAATCCATGGACCACCTTGTATGAAAGGGTACATTTCAATAGAATCCTAGCCCTCTTTGCTTTGTTGTTGATCCTAGGGAAATTGATAGGCTGCTAAATAAAATCACCACAAAAGTATCAAAGTTACTGTGTTATGAAACATATGCTTTATCAAATAATATTATCTTGAGTAGTTAAAATCATCTTAAAATAGCTAAAAATAATTTCATATTTGATGATATTGCAACTAACAAAATACATGTTTTTTAAAAATTAGAAAGTTAAAAACATTCCAAAAAACTAGGAAAACGCTAGTAACAAATAGGACAAAGATGTAACTATTATATACATGTCACATTTTTTAATATAAAGTATCTCTAAGGGGTGCCTGGGTGGCTCAGTCATTGGGCATCTGCCTTTGGCTCAGGTCGTGATCCCAGAATCCTGGTATCAAGCCTCGCATCCGACTCCATGCTCTGTGGGAAGCCTGCTTCTCCCTCTCCCACTCCCCCTGCTTGTGTTCCCTCTCTCACTGTGTCTCTGTCAAATAAATAAATAATCTTTTTTAAAAAGTACCTGTAAGCGAAAAGTTTTAAAACTCAAGTTACAGAATAGAAATGCAATTAATCAAATTTGAAAAAGTTCTACCATATTAATAATCAAACAAATGCATTATAGTTTCTATTATCTAATTTTACCAATTATGTGGGGGAAAAAACTTGTTTAATATGCACATGGTATTTATGCAACCACAATAGAACATTAATTCATTGCTAATTTCAATGAAAAAAAATTTTGAGCTTTTATTTATTTAACAGAGAGAACACAAGCAGGGGGAGTGGGAGAGGGAGAGGCAGGCTTCCCACTGAAGAGGGAGCCCAATGTGGAACTTGATCCCAGGATCCTGGGATCATGACCTGAGCCAAAGGCAGATGTTTAATGACTGAGCCACCCAGATGCCCCAATAAAAATTTTATTTTAATGATAATTTATTAGTTTTCTTAATATAAAATGTATGTCTATTGATGACAATCTTGAATATACATATAAGCCAAAAACTAACAGAAAATCTAATTCATAATGCAAATATCAAAATACTCTCAATTAATTTAAGGGGTAAATATCCTTTTTGACACTCTCCACAAAACATGCATGTTTTTTCGTAAATAGCTATATTTATACATAAAGAAATATATGTATGATATATATATATACATACACACTTATATGTAGTGTGTGAATGTATATATATGTATATATACTCATTTATACATAGATGCATGTTTTTACATAAACAGCATATACCTATAAGCTATATAAATGATAAGGTGTATATGTACATCTATGCGCATTATATATTTAAATGTTATATTGGACATTCTTTACCTGATTTTTTTGTATGTAGCAATATTATTATGTATTTTGTATTTGTTATTAAATATTCTGTCCCATCAATTTAATGTTAAGGATAATATTCTATATTAAGGATACATAGAATTCATATAATTGTTATTTGATATAGAAAATGATACAATGTTTTAAGTTGTAATTATTTTATAGCCAAGTAAGGTTAAGCATGCTTCAAAATGATTATTAACAATGGTACTTGCTTTCATGAATGTCTTTTTCATGTCCCCTTTTCTATCCATAATTGTTGATTTGTAAGAACTCTATATTAGGGAAAGAATTTTCTTTTCCAATAAAATAGTTGCTAATGTTATTCCAAATTTGTTATTTTTTTGTTTTGTGATTCCTCTTTTCATGTTGCTGTTGTTTTACTTGTAGCAAAATCAGTGAAATCACAAGCTTTCTTTCTCTACTTCTGTGGTTTTAGAAGATTCTTTTATACAAAAGACTATGCAAATTACTGCTTTTGTTTTCTTATAAGACATTTTGATTTCATTTACTATGTTTAAATAATGTAATTTGTTTAGCATTATTAGTGTAAGGGATGAAATAGCTGTTTTTATCTATTCTTGTTTGATCAGAATGTTATATCAAATTTGCGTAGAACTTTTATAATACAACTTGGCAATATTAAAAATAAAGTTTTATAATCTTTGTTATAATAATTTATCTCAAGGAAAATTTCTAAGCAAGGAAAAAGCTTGAGAGCGATATAATGACAGTTGCTTAAATTATCAAGGTCTATTATATGTCAACAACTATATTAAGGATATGATCTTATGATCTTATGTAATTGCTAGCTGAGGAAGCAAGCTGTGTTGTACCCATTTTGCAGATGAGGAAATTGAGAATCCAGAGGTTAAGCAGCTTTAATGATAGTAATGTATAGTATTTATACTATGACTACAACTATTACTTCCAGCCATATTAGATCATTGCAGGCTTAAAACTAAGCCAGGAAGAAGACAGAGGGGGAGAATAGAGAGAAGACAGAACAATGGGAAGATAGGAAAGAGGTAAGAGTGGGAGGAAGGAGGGACTGTATGAGAAAAGAAGGAAAGAAATGGAAACAAGCAAATACTATAGGAAAAAATACCCAAACAGGAATTATACAATCCGTATAATGCAGCAACAAGGGGGGGGGGTGCAAAAATTACAATCTTTTTAAAAATTATACTACAGGGGTGTGTTATTACCACCTCTACAGTGTTATGAAATGTTATGAAAAAACCCTCCACAATCCCTTTATTTCCAGGTTAGTGAACAGAGATAGATTTTTAAAAACCTTTCTTTTTAAAAAGCGTTCTTTTAACCTTCCTTTGTACTTTGCCCCAGCTCTGTTGTGATTCTTCTAGACATTCTGAAGGGCAGCTGGAGCAAGAGTGGTTTTTAGACAGTACAATGAGTTCAGTCGGGCCTGGCACATTCAGTGTATTTTTTTTCTATTTTTCTTAACACCTGGATGCCAATTTTGTACATACTTCCCTGATGTGCCTTACATAATAGCTGGGCTAAGGGAAAGAACACCACTGCTGCCACCCGTCTGTGTGTTCTAGCAATGTGCAGTGGCTCATGGTCCTCCATCCGAGGACATGCTGGGCTGCCACACAAGCAGGGTGCTAAGGAGATGGGGGAGGTCTTTGGTTTACAGTTGCCACTCATAGCTTGCCTCCAAAAGAAAAGATAATGATGCTTTAAGATTAGGCCTGTGTATGCACCACACAGTAGAGAATGAACCAATTATGGGGTGCTTCAGTTCATTATAATTGAACTAAGTGTGGTTCAAAGCCAAAATTACCTTGGTAATTGTATTTCCTTTCTTTACCTTAGTTGCTCCCCCATCTTGGGTCCAATAAAATTCCATGCTAGTTCCATAATGACATAGATCTCACTGTACTCTACTTACTGGTTCTTTGCCAAACACTCCCTTCCCCCAGGCTTGCTTGCCTCCAGGAGAACTTTGACCACTGACTTTTATTACATGTTTTTTAGCTCTCAGAAATTAAAACAGTCTAGTGCATAATACATCCTCAATAAATACACATTAGTTAAAATAATTTAAAGGTGACTTCTGGGAGTGTTTTTAATTTTATTGGGGCTGATAGGAGATGACAACCTAAATAAGATTATAAACAAATACACTTGAATGGAAGTGATCACTTTATCTTAAAGCTAGTGGCCCCATAGAAACTAGATAGCACATGATTGAAAATATAAGATCTAATTAGAGATTTTTTCCTTCAATTCCTTCAGCTTGTGAAACCCCCTTTAAAATTACTTATTTTCTGATACTGTCTTCAATTTGTGAAAATAACATAATATTAACCCCTCTTCACTACCAAAGCCAATTGTGGTAGAAAAGACCAAAAATAATGCTATTTAGGGGAAAAAAGAGATTTCTGATAGTTTCCACAGTTGAGTTCTTCTTTCTCATTAGGATTTACTAAACTTTGTGATGATCAACACATAATTATTTTGTTTTTCAATTTCAGTATACCTTTGTTATTTCCCAAATTATATCTTAGCTACTACCTGTATATATACACCTTAGTGATATTAGTGATCTAATCTTAGTGATGTTAGTTTTAAGACTATCCTATATAATATTGTGGCTAAATCACCAGAGATATGTTTTGTTTTGTTTTGTTTTGTTTGATTGCTAATGCTGCAACTGAATGTTGGCTTTGACGCACATATTTACCCAGTTAGCTGGTACTCAGTGCTCTGCCAAGGAAAAATCCTTCCCTACCACAGTATTTTCTCTAAAGGCCAGAGTAGTCATGGATAGATTAAATCAGTAGAAAATTTCCCCTCCAAATTTATTAAATCATAAAAATACATTCTAAGTAGGGAAATTAAAGTGGCTTCAAGTCACATAGTTTTCCTATAAGAAATACTTTGAGTCAACTTTCTCTCATTTCTGTGTTTGAGAACATACTGAGCAGCATGTGTGGAGGAATCCTTAGATATTGGAGATACAGAGATGAAAGACATGTTCTCTCTTTTGAGAGAATTTATAGCCCAGTAAGAAAGATAGACTAAGTAATACAAGATCATATGCTAAATATTGTAATACAAGCCAAATATCTAATGCGTTGTTGGAGGACACATTTGGAAAGTTCTTCCAAGACGGAGGGAGAAGTGACTAAATCTTGAAAGTGTTAAAGGATTTAATTAGGTATAAAAGAGGGATGAAATAATTGTAAAGAGAGGAAGCAGAATGGGCAGGATAGAGAGGAGCCAAATCAAGAAAGATCTTGCACTTAAGCTAGAACTTGAACTTGTAAGCACAAAGATTCATCAAATGATCAAGTAGGGAGTGACCTTTTTTATAATGATTATGACATATAAGGCAAGAAGTAATGAAACATAATGACAACCTGGTGTAAGGCAGCAGAAAAACCTAATACTGTGCCTTGCATATAGTAATTGAACATAAACTGCCCTATGAATGAATGTTAAGGAGCTGAAAATAGAGAAAGAGAGAAGTATTAAAAAGAATTATGGAAATTAGAAATATAGATTTGATAATCATTAAGTCTTTGGATATGAGGGCTGACTTCCAAGTTTGTAAGGTGAATATACGATTTTCAAAACAAAAAGGACTGCAAGAAATTGCAGACTTGAGAGATGCCTGCATTTAGGAGGGAGGTATTTGAAACCCTGGATATTAACAGCATTATCCAAACTGAGATATAAGTACGAGGAAAGAACCTAGTAGAGAACACTTCAGTGAAAACAATATTTAAGTAAATGGAGGAGGGCATGTCTATAAAAATCCCCCTTTTCTCATTGAAAAGAACAATCAGAGAACTATGAGTAAAACCATAGGAGAATAATGTTGAGAAAACAAGAAGAGAAATCCCATAAGGAAGGGAATAATTTAAAATATGTCATATGCCTGAGAATATTAGGTTGAGATTAGTTCAGCAATTCCCTATCATGGGTCTTGAGAAGGAATAGAGATCCCTTATTCACAGTACTCAAAGGAAGAAAGCAAGAATGAGTGTTTGCACAGAACTGTGGGTATGAGATGGTTAGTAAAGGGCAAAGAATCTAGTTCAGAATTCCAATTTCTATTTGAGGTAGGAGATAAAATGGTGTGGGAAGGGGAGAGAGAGACAGAAGTTAGGAACAGGCATAGGGTAAAGTTGGATAGTATAGACAGAGGTGACCAGGGACACACAAAGGAAGCTCTGGTTGCTCCAAAAGGCTCAGACCTTACTGGAGACAAATAAGTGACAAAAGGTCACTCAAAAGGATCAAAAGTGCTATATGCTCCTTGAATGACAATGGCTTTTTTCCTGAGTACTGATTTTTTAAAAAATGGCCTGAGGAGCATCAGATCTGTCCCAGAAGTCTGGAATAAACTTGGTTTTCTAGACTGAAATCCACTGATCACAATTTGAATAAGTAGCTAAGAGAGATAAGGACCTGTTTTCAAATACACATAAAGTATCACATGCATTTGCTTAGAAAACAGCATTCCCTGAGATTATTAAGGTAATGCAATGTAAGATCAGTTGGTTGCTTCTCCCTTTTCCAAGAGGTCAGGGTGCAATTTGTTCATACTTCTCCCAGTAGTCCTTTGCATTATCTACTATACTGCCTTCCAATTAAATATTTACTAAATAAATGAAATGTTGCAGTTATCAACTTGCTGTGAAATAAAATAATTAACATTATCTAGGATCCAATAAGACAAAAATTTGGTTGACTAAAATTTATTTACATTGTCTTAGCTGCTTCCATAAGTTGGCACTGCCTACTAATACATGAGTATGAATAAAAATTTAGAGACCACAAAATGTAAGCATGTGTGAAAAGTCAATATATGCACATAAGCATCTGTAATTTTGGAAAGTCCCATATTTATTCACTACTCTTCTCCAAATCCAGAAACTGGAATGATCAAATTTTGAGCCATCCAATGTCAAAATGTTTTATGGAGCATTCTAACTAGCTCCCTATGCACTCTGATGATCTAAGAGTGAAATTGGACAAAATTAGGAATATTTTAGAAGTTTTCTAAGTGTGTCAGGAAAATACATCTTTTATTTGCATTGAAAAATCGGGTAGAAAAAACTAAATTGTGTTTGAGCAAAATCTCTTGCTCCAGTAGTAGAATGAGGTTTGTAGGCCTTAGAGTCTCAATGACTTGTGTATTCTCCATTCTAATCTATCTTGCCTCATCAGCTAGAACCCTTGTACACATTTGAAGGCTAGCAATTTGTAATACTTAATTGTCATGGGACAATCAGGAATTGTCTTAGAACAAGTTGTAGATTACCCCAAATTTGGAAATAACACATATGATAAAAAGCTTAAAAAGCTATATTTAAATTGTAAGCTATGTGATAATTCATGAACTCTTTTGAATGAAGGATTTTCATACAGTTTTTTAAACATACCAGAAAGAAGAATATTTGAGGAATAATAATAATAAAAGCACCAACAAGGAATGAAATCTTCACTTTTTCTTTCACCCACTTTTACATTTTTCCAGATATACTATAGAACTATGCAGGAAATTAAATTTTACAGAAAATTTAAGGTTCTATAAAAGGTTCTTAAAGTTATTTTTTATATAATGAAATTTAGATATGCCTATTTTTTGTATATATCTCTTTATCTCTACACACACACAAAGCACATAAATGTCTCTAAAGTATTTAACTCTGAATGGCATTTAGTATTTAATTCCGAATGGCATTTAGTACAACTTGCATCACACAAAGGTGGGATTAAAATGTCACATTTTTCCTTTATAAAATATGTCACAAGCAGAAAGAAGTGCATTTAATTCAGTGTACTAAAATCAACTCTGTCTTTGTTAAAATTTCTAAGATCATTCATCTTAGAGTCTGGTTTTAAGTATGGAACTTTGGTCATATGAGAGTTGGTAAGCACAAGACAATTAGTTGAAAAATTGCTTATTTGTACACACATAGATGCACAGTCACATTTCATCTCATCACAGGGAAAGGCTGTGTGATGTCCTAGAATCCCAGGGTGACATAAGGTAGATTCAAATGTGAGTTAATAAGTTTTAGGTAGGCTTAAAGGCAGCAAAAAGGCATGCGTAAATGCTCTGGACCTTGTTTCTGTGAGAGCCTTTACCTTCCCTGGACTTCAAGTGGCAAGGGAGGGGACAATTGCTGGGTTTGTAGTTTTGTTTTGTTTATTTTTTTTAAAGATTTTATTTATTTATTTCAGAGAGAGTGAGAGAGAACATGAGAGGGGAGAAGGTCAGAGGGAGAAGCAAACTCCCCGTGGAGCTGGGAGCCTGATGCGGGACTCGATCCCGGCACTCCGGGATCATGACCTGAGCCGAAGGCAGTTGCCCAACCAACTGAGCCACCCAGGTGCCCTAGGTTTGTAGTTTTAACCGAGGCAGAGAGCTACCCAATAAACAGTGCGGCATCATATAGCAGAATGCAGCCACTGCTAACTTGAAGCTCCACAAACATACTCACAGGAAAAATATTCTATGTTTACTGTCCCAACCTAAGTTCTCCCATCTATTATACCTTGCATTGGCTTAAACCAACCAGAGACTGACTAGCAAGTCGGCAGTGATAAAATTTGTAAGGATGAACTTCTGTGCCATGGAATGTGCATGACTAAATGAGGTCAAGTGAATCTCAAGTGGCAGATGAGAATACCCAGCCCATTTCGGGACTGAGATCATGTCCATCTTTAGTTATCATAGTTTTCATCTCCCTTTCCAAACCAATGCCTAAGCCATCTCAGTACTCTATATATTTGTTGAATATATAAATGTCTGGAAAGCTGTTTTCCTCCTAAGTCTTAATTGTTTGAGTATACCTGGAAAAAAGCTCCAGTTGTTAAGTGAGTTATCCACAAACCAGCATCAATTACTAGGTATTTATGCTCCATTTTTCTTTTTTGTTGTTTCTGCAATATTATCTTAAAACAACCTGCTGGCTATTACTCATTTTATTCCATTTGGTATGGTATCATAATAAGGTTAATCCTTTTTATCTTTTTGAAAGTTTTCCAAATGCCCATTTTTGGGAGATTTACTTATTGTTTTAGTATGCTTCTGTTTTGTTTTGGGGAAGGTTCAGATTTTCTTAATTTGATAAAATCACTTTCCACCTGTTTCATCATGAGATTTAATATGTTATTCTTTGTTATCTTAAATCTATTCATTCTATAGGTGCTTGATCCATTATGCACATAAGTTATATTATTACATTCTATTACTCAAATTTCCTTCTCTCCTAAAGATACACGTGATACAGTACTATACAAGATACAATAATTGAAGTACCTTTATTATACATTTGTGTCCATCGTTGATAGAAACAAGAGACTGAACACCTGATAATGTGTTATGAGTGTTACCTGCAGTTTTTACAAAATAATGAGATGAAAAAAGAAACTAAGATAAGTGGTTAATTTGAGTCTTTCTTAACAAACTAAAGACATACTAGAACAGTATGAGAACTTATTGTGAGGAAATGATTCTTAATGAAAATTAAAGGTACCACTTCTACACTTAACCTTCTGAACCCTGGAGTCAATTTAATTTTCTGGCTGAATTCAAAGTGGATTGAAAACTTGCCTAATCTTACAGAATGTTATAATTTAATGGAATATTTGTGCTCTAAAGGAAGGTTGTTCTTAACCTGAGGTCTGTGGATCCCTCGTGGTCTCTGGAATAAGCTTTAATGGGTTTGAGAATCCAATTGAAATTGTACCAATATTTTGCATACATTTATACACAGATATACATATTCTTAATTGGGTACCTGTCCCAGCCAATGTTAAGAACTTCTTTCACAGGTTCCTTAGTGAGATAATCCAGTCCAAACTATATATTTCATCTGTGAGAAGATGGAGGTTTCTATATCAGCAAAATTACATAGCCAATATTTGGCACAACCATGACAGGAAACTGATTTTCTTGTTTACTATCTGAATGCTTTTTGTTAACTCTGCAAGTGTGGTCTAGGTTTATTAAAAGACAAAACCGTGTGAGCATCCATTTAGTTCATTTACTTGTTCACTCACTGATTTGGTAAAAAACAAAACAACAATAACAACAAAAAAAACCAAAAACTTTAAAGGTTTACTATGTACACATCTGAGTCAAACATACAGTCTACTGAATTTAAAAAGTCTCGATCTCAACTTAAAATCCTGTGAGACAGTATACAATAAATAAGTACATACATAATGTAAAGGTTTTGATAATTCCAATAGGAAAATACACAAATACTAATATTCAAGGAAAGCAGGGTAGTGTATTTTGAGGAGTTGGTCAGAAAGGGCCTTTCTGAGAAAGAGACATGTAAGCCCAATTACGAGGTATGAGAAGGAACAGGCAGGTTACAAGTGAAAAAGTTTTCTAAAAATGAGAAAGAAGGTAGCAGTCTATGAGGACAGAGGTTTTCCAGATGTTTCTGAGGAACTGAGTGAAACACCTCCCGGGAGCAGTCAGGTGCCCCATTGTGGGGACCTAGACAGGGCCCGGGCAAGCACTTCCTATTTTCTAGAACACTGCCACTGATTTTACAGTTACGACCCATGCAACTGTTCTCATGGCAACCCTTTTGAAGTAGGTGTGGCTGTCCTGATTGTAGAAGTGTGTAAACTGAAGGCTGTTGAAAGTCATACCTTTAGTAAGTGATGGGGACACTCAAAACCAGGTCTTTTTAAATCCAAAGATGTCTTTACGCTTGAGGGCCCTACACTGTGCTAAAGTACAGTGGTTTTATTTGCTTATATTTTGCTCAGTAAATTGACCTTATCTAATATAAGAGAAGCCATTTTATTTTTCTGTTTAATACATGAATACCCTGTGCCCTGCACAGTCTAGGAGTGGGTTTCTAAAATATGTGTCAAAGAATAATTACACATACATGTGTTGGGGGAAGTGTATTATGATGTGATTGGGAATCAAGAGTAGTTTTTTTCTATTTCTCACTTTTTCATTCCCTTTGTCTTTTCTTTGACTATGCAAATGCACTGGCCTCTTGAATATTCACTAATTCATCTTAAGTGAAACTTGCCATATCCCAGTGACCTGAAAAAGTTTAATTGCTCCCCATAGAGCCTGAATTTTCAAGCAGCAATTTTCTAGATAGATTTAGCCAAATATATATTAAAAGACTTCACAGTCAGGATAAGAACATAAATTTGTATTTGCAGTATACTTTAAAGATAGAACATTCCTTGTTAAATTTATATATTTGTCCCCATTAGTGAAATCTGGTAGAAAGAAAATAAAATGTGCAGAAGTTATTAAAGTATTTCAGCATCAGGATCACAGCCAAATCGAGGACCATACTTTATAGTTGAGAAAGCTAACCTTGTGTCTTTAATGTCTCATGGAACTTTTGATTCAGTGCAAAAGGCAATGGATAAAATCTAAAGAATTGCATCAAGGATCTTACTGGTTTTCCCTATGTCATATAGAGAAATTATTTAAAAGAAAGTGGTGGGAGTGCCTGGGTGGCTCAGTTGGTTAAGGGTCTGCCTTTGGCTTGGGTCATGATCCCAGGGTCCTGGGATTCAGCTCCTTGTTAAGTGGGGAGTCTGCGTCTCCCTCTGTTTCTCCCTACTGCTTTCCCTGCTTGTGCTCTCTCTCTCTCTCTCTGTCAAATTAATTAATTAATTAATTAAAATATAGTTGTGTCTATTTTTGCTTAAGTCTTAAGACTTTGCTGCTGGATGGTCTCTGAAACTTGAAATTATTATGAAGAACATGACACCTCCTAACAGAAATGCCTAAATTAGGCAGTATAATGAATTTAGAGATTTATAGAAGAAAGACTTCAGTTTGGGTGTTACTTCTGCTTCTAAACTTCTGTGTGATCTTGAGGATCTCTCTGTCTGTGACTATAATGCCCTCCTCTATAAAAGGAGTGAGTTGGTCTAGGTCAATCATCTTATCTTTTTTTTAATATTTTATTTATTTATTAGAGAGAGAGAGAGAGAGGTCACAAGTAGGCAGAGAGGCAAGCAGAGAGAGAGGGGGAAGCAGGCTCCCTGCTGAGCAGAGAGCCCCATGTGGGGCTTGATCCTAGGACCCTGAGATCATGACCTGAGCCTTAACCAACTGAGCCACCCAGGCACCCCAATCATCTTATCTTTCAGAGAAACAAAGCCCTTATATATGTCAAGAGATTTATTGCAGGGAATTAATTTAGAAGATGGGGAAACTGGTTAGGCAGACCACTGAGAAAGGCTGATATGCCTGGCAGGAGCCAAGCTTGCAACCCACAAGCAGAATTCCTTCTTCTTCAGAACTCCAGTTCTGCTCTCAAGGTCTTTCAACGTGTTGGATTAGGCCACCTAGATCCTCCTTGTTAAGCTCATTTACTTCAAGTCAACTGATTACTGACATTAATTGTACTATAGAATATCTTTATATCAACACCTGAGTTATTGATTGAATAACTGGAAATGCTAGCCTAGCCAGATGAACACATAAAACTGGCCACCACCATGATATAAAAACTTGAGGATTTTGTGGCTTAGTAAAACTTAACATTAGAGGGCACCTGGGTAGCTCAGTGGGTTGGGCCTCTGCCTTTGGCTCAGGACATGATCTCAGGGTCCTGGGATCGAGCCCCGCATTGGGCTCTCTGCTCAGCAGGGAGACTGCTTCTCTCTCTCTCTGCCTGCCTCTCTGCCTACTTGTGATCTCTGTCTGTCAAATAAATAAATAAAATATTAAAAAAAAAAAAACAACATTAGAAAGGAGAGGAAGTGATATTGGTAGGTTGGTTTAAATTTATGCTTGCCATATAAATCTACCTTATTTGATAAAATAGAAGCTATTTATTTATTGAACACATACTTAACAACCATTAATAGCAAATAGTTCTTTAAATGGAATATACTTAGCTTTTTGAAAAGGAAAATAAAACCCTCTATTTCGGCATATTTTACTTCTTTGCCATGGAATAGCCCTGGTTTGTACATTTAGGGGCCACTGAGTGATACCATCTCTGTTACTCTTCCAACTCTAACAGTCTCTGAATCTATGAAACCATCAAATGACAAATAGTTGCTACACAGATGAGGTTCTAATAGTAAGTGTAGAGCATTCGACTATAAAAGACACTGCTTTGGTAACATAATTGCATTGTGCTTATTAGCATGTGTTACAGAGTCCTTAGCTTCAGTTATGGTGGGCAATTAGACACCTCTCTGTGTTGGCTTCCTCTGCAAAATGCAATGTTCACTTCAAAGGATTATCCCAAGGATTAAGAATGTAAGGTGTTTCACATTCATAACTCATAAAAGGTGCTCAATAATTATAGGCTGTTATTTGTGGCTACTATTGCTGCTAGTGTCATGCCTCTCAAATAGTTTTAGATGATCATCTGCTAGCCTGTTGGGTAGCTAGCATAGCCACACAGACCAAAAAAAGGCTCTATCTTAGGACGCTGAGTTTCTGTTATATTTTGGACACCTTGCTAGTATTTTTAAAGAAGCTTATCCTATCCCCACCCTTTTCATAAAGCTTTATTACCTACATGTTATAGGGGCAAACATTTTAAATAACTAGTTTAAAATTGAAGCAAACTTTGTAAAAGACATCATTATTTTAACCCAAGTATTCTAAATTCAGTCTTGTTTTTGAAGAAGGAATTTTATTTTTACAGCCAATATATTCAGTATACAAAGGTTTGCTGAACAATCTTTTAAGTTAAAGGAAGAAAAATACAAACAGCAGTTGGAGTGCCATACCAAGTGATTTATGCCAGGTAGCTCCTGATATCTAACTCTAAATATTTTCTCTACCTATTGTTGATTCTGAAAAGATTTGTTCAGTTTAGCTGTACTGACCAGTTACTTGATAGCTCTCCTTGCTTCCTTCCCCCATCTTTTTCCTCCATTTTAAACATAGTCATGGGTTTCAGTGAGGTTATAGCTTTTATTGGATGAATTCAGCTGAGGAGGGCTCTGATAGGAAGGGAAGGCATTCCCAGCATCCAGTCAGAACCAAAGTTTAACTACCCTTCCAGTTCTACTTTTGTTTTGTTTCTTATGTCCTTCTCACCCCTTTGGTCATCATATCTCCAGTAGTTCATGCAGTGTGGCCGATGTGAGACATACGATATATCGTAACAATGAGAATTCAGAAAAATGGAAAATAACTTTTGATTTACTAGGCATTCCTTCCGTAAACACTAAAATTAAATGTAATCAACCAGTTATTTGCTTTGGATGACAGTTACTTCAAGTAACATATGACTCTGCAGTTCTATAAATAATGCTTAGTAAGCTCTCAATTTCTCTAATTTTGAAGTATATCTTTTAAGAACTCCATGGTCTTTTGCAATGGACAGATGTACAAGAAAGCATTTTGAAGGGCACCTGGATGGCTCAGTTAGTCTTTGGGCATCTGCCTTTGGCTCAGGTCCTGATCTTAGGATTCTGGGATCAAGCACCGCATTGGGTTCCCTGCTCAGTGGGGAGTCTGCTTCTCCTTCTCCCTCTATCCCTCCCCCACTGCTCATGAGCTCTCTCTCTCTCAAATAAATAAAATTTTTAAAAGAAAAAAATTTTTGATCTCTGTAAAACATTTACCCAGTCCAGTGTCTTACTCAGCCACATAGATAAGAATCAAGTATAGAAAAGGTAACTGAATACATTTTACCTGAGGCAGATCTCTCATGTATTTGCATTTTCAAGTTGACAAGTCAATATAAGCCATTGATCTTGTGATCTTGATAGTCAATTTTTTTAAAGTTAGTCAAATGATAAAATGTTTTTAAGTCTAATTTTTTTTAATGCAAAGGAATATAAAGTCATTTTATTTATGGAGACAATATTTTACTGGTTCTCTGTTATGTCATGGGCAGTTTTAAAACAAGATTTTTCTATTTTAGTAAAAATTAATTTAAAAAGTGGTGCAAAATTTAAAAAATGGTTCCTTTTAGAGTCACAGTAAGTACATTAGATGTGTTAGGACAGAGATGTGAATGGGGCATTGAGGATTTAAGTTCCATTTAGCAGGGTATCATGGTGTCAGGCTGGTCACATCAAAACTACCTAACTGAGCTTGTTAAAAATAGATTTCTGAGCCCTATGCCTGTCCTTCTGAGTCAGAAACTCCCCGAGACCGGATCGCTGTTTGAAACAAATCCTGATGGCAGTTCCTACACCCAGCCAGGTTGGGCAACCATACATTGTCTATTTCCTGCTAAATGTAGGACACAGAAATCATCACACAAATAGGAGACATGATTCTGTTTTCAGAAATAATACCTTCATCATATTTTTAAAATATTTTTATTTATTTATTTGACACATAGAGAGAGACAGAAAGAGGGAACACAAGGAAGGGGCATGGGGAGGGAGAAGCAGGCTTCCCCCCTGAGCAGGGAGCCTGAGGAGGGGCTCATCCCAGGACTCTGAGATCAGGACCTGAGTCGAAGGCAGACGCTTAACAACTCAGCTGCCCAGGTGCCCCAATGCCTTCATCATATTTTTCAACAGCCATTCTAATATTTTACAACTTACAGATTTCATTATTGTTATGGTTTCTTTAACAACAAAAATGATTTTGTAGTTTTCTTGTAACACACACAGTACACAAACACATAGAATGCAAGAGGGATGGTGGGAAGGGTGAGCTTCTCTGAGTCCATCTATTTCATAGTACTTCACGTTTTCTGAGAGTCAGTTCTGTGCCCAGTACCATGACTTTCACAAGTCTCAATTATTTCCGCTTCTTTTCCTAACAGCTCCTCACTGGAATGCTTCTCTCCCCACTCCCTTTTCCTCCTGCTCCAATACTCTTCGTTTTCGCCCAGAGAAAAGATTGTTTCCTTTTGCTTACATAGAGCCCTCTCTTCGTTAGAGCACATATAATACTGGTCTCATTTCTCATTTTATCATGCGTCAGTGTTTTATCTATTTCTATGTAGGTACAATCCCTGTAGAGCCGTATTTTCTTTCTATACATGTGTTTTATTGAGCTAAAATGTACAAATAATAGAATGCACAGATTTTGAGTGTATACTTAGATGAGTTTTGATAAATATATCTACCCAAGGTAACACTACCAAAACAATAGATTTCTATCAGCACAGGCAACACCTTTATGCCTTTGGTTGGCAGTGCCTCCACACAGAGGCAATGACTTTTTCTCTCAAAATAGGCTGCATTTATCAGTTCATATAAATGAAACCTAACAATGATGTTTTTATATCTCCAGTTTCTTTCATTCAATATAATATCATTTATATGCATCCATGCTTTGTGTATCTAGAATTCATTCCATTTTCTTATTGAGCAATTGTATGTAAATGCCACGCTTGGCTTATCTGTTCACCTTTGATAGTTTGTGTTGTTTCTAATTTCTCTTATGAAAAAAAAGTATACAATCCTCTGAGTACAAGTCTTTGTATTGTGGGGCCCCTGGGTGGTTCAGATGGTGAAGTAGCTGTCTTCAGCTCAGGTCATGAGCCCTGTATCGGGCTCCCTGTTCAGTAGGGAGTCTGCTTTTCTCTCTTGCCCTCTGCTCTCCTCCTCCCCCAACTCATTTTCTCTCTCTCCTGCTCTCTCTCAAATAAATTTTTTTTTTAAAAAAGTCTTTGTATGAACATACATTTCCTTTTTTTTTTTAAGACTTTATTTATTTATTTGACAGAGAGATCACAAGTAGGCAGAGAGGCAGGCAGAGAGAGAGAAGGAAGCAGGCTCCCCACTGAGCAGAGAGCCCAATGCCATCGATCCCAGGACCCTGAGATCATGACCTGAGCCAAAGGCAGAGGCTTAAGCCACTGAGCCACCCAGGCACCCCTGAACATACATTTTCATTTCTATAGATAAATGATTAAGTTGATGTTTCTGGTTCAGAGAATGAGTACATATTTAAACTTCAGTGAACTTGCAGAAAAGTTTTCCAAAGTGGCTATGCCATTTTACATTCCAGAAGCAGTGTATGAAAATTCTAATTGCTCCTCATTCTTGAGGGTGTCTGCTATTGTCAGGTTTTTGTTTGATTCTTTGCCATTCTATTGGTAGTGAACTGTGGTATCTGCAGATTAATGTGTATTCACTAATGGCAATGGGCACCTCTTCTTGTTATTAGCAATTGCTCTGTGTTCTTTAGTGAAGTGTCTTTTGAAATATTTTTATTCATTCGCAGTTCCTTATAAATTCTAGGTAAGTCATTGTTAGGTATGTGTATTATGAATATTTTCCTCCACATATGACTTTTCATTTCTCTTGCTGCTTTTGGAAAAACAGATTTTAACATTGATAAGTTCCAGTGATAATTTCTCTTAACACTTAGAAATTTTCTTGTCCTACTTAAGGGAATCTTTATCTTCTCTATCCTATAGCTTCTAATTACAACATTTGATCTCTCTAATAAATACACAGCTACTTAGATGTTTTAAATTTCTTCTTGTGTTATATTTGAAAGCTGTGTTTTTCAAATATCTCATTTGTCAAAGTTATTGTCATAAAACTGCTCGGGATGTTTTCTTATCTTTCTAAAGTATGTAGTGATATCTTTACAAATGCTATTGACTTTAGTAATGTGTTTTTTATCACTTTCTCACTTCTTTTACTATTTCTTGATTATAGTTACAGTTTATCACTTGTGTCATTCTTTAAAGAGCAAATTTTGGGGGCACCTGGGTGGCTCAAGTCACGATCCCAGCTGGGATCAAGTCCCACATCAGGCTTCCTGTTTAGCTGGGAGCCTGCTTCTTTGTCTGCCTGCCACTCCCCCTGCTTTGTGCTCATGCACTCTCTCTCTGTAAAATAAATAGATAAATAAAATCTTTAAAAAAAAAAAAGCAAACTTTTGACCCTACTGATTTGTTCTATTATTTGTACTCTAGCCCACTGATTTCTACTCTTTTATTCATTATTCTTTTCCTTCTACCTATTTTCCATTTAATTTGCAAATCTTATTTTTTAGCATCTTAAGATTGAAGTATATCAGATAATAGATTTTTGAATCTTTCCTCCTGTTATAAACATATTATCCTATAAATTTCCCTCTAAACATGGTTTTATTTGCACTTCACAAATGTTATGTTGTGCTTTTACTATCACTTAGTTAAAAATAATTTTCTATTTCTCTTTTAATTTACTTTTTAAACCATAGAGAATTTATAATTGCTTAGTTTAACTTTCCAAATACATTGGTATTTTCTAGATATAGTTTGGTTATTTAGTTCTAATTTACATTAGGCATGACTAGAGAAGACACTTTGTATGACCTCAAGCCTTAAGAATTGAGCATTGTTTAATATTTTGTGAGAAAGAAAATGGTCTACCTTTTTAAGTATCCCATGGTCACTTGAAAAGATTGTTTTCTGAAGTTCTTTATATTTGGTAATCTTTAAATATCTATTTTATTTTTTAAATAATTTTATTTATTTTATATTGTAAACATATAACTAAATGTTCATGTTTTTTACTGCAGAAACTAATTTTGACACCATTTTTTGACAAAATTTAAGTATCAGTTTAGTCACACTGCCTAAGAATTGTTCAAATCTTCCATGTCATTGTTGATTTTCTGTTGATGGCTACATTTTTCATCAGTCAAAAAGAGACACTTGATAAAATCTGTTATTTAGGATTGTGGATTTGTCTGTACCTCCACTTAGGGTATCAATTTTTACTCCATGTGCTTTGAAACTCTGTCATTAAGTGCCTAACCATTTAGAGTTGTTACGCTTCTTGATAAATTAACTTCCGTATTTCTATACAGTAAACTATATCTCATAATGATCTATATTGGAGTCTATATGGTCTGCATAATCACTCCAGCTTTCCTATGGTGATTTTTTACATCATATATCATATTCTGTCCTTTCGCTATCAAGCTTTTGTGTCTTTAGATCTTACTTGCATCTTGTATAGACATTGTCTAGTTGAATCTTCCTATTTTACTGAGTCTGACTTTGAATCAGAATGTTTGGTCTATTTACATGTGATTTAATGATTGATATGACTGTGTTTAAGGCCATCATTTAGTTTTCTTTTTCCCTATCTTTTTTCCTTTTTTCTTCTTTTCCTTTTATCTTCCAGGTAAAGCAAATAGCTTACTGTTCTAACTCCCCTTTTCACTTTATGTTTCTCTCTCTTTATTTTTAAGTAGTTGCTCTAGAGATTACAATATAAATTCTTAACTTGTCACTGACTGTCTTGATTTCACATTATATCATTTCACATTTAATAGCACAAATTCATGCCAACTACCTTGCCCTACCTAGTCTTTAATTGTTATGTTATGTACATTTCATCTGCATATCTCATATAGTCCACATTTATTTTTATGTTTCTATTGTTTTAAGCAGTTATTTGACTTTAAGGAATTTAAGACAACATAGGGAAAAAAAATCTTTTATTTTTATGCATGTATTTAACATTTCAAGTGTTAGTCCTTTCTTTGTGTAGAATTTGATTTCTATGTGGTATCCTTTCCTTTCTGCCTGAAGAGTGCCCGTTAGTGTTTTGTTTTGTTTTTGTTCTTGTTTTTGGTAGTCCAAGTTTGTTTTTGACAAATTGTCTCAGATATCAGTATTCAAAAAAAAATTGTATTTGTCTTTATTTTAGACAGTAATTTCACAGGATATAAAATTCCACATGGGAAGAGTTTTCTCAACACTTAAAGTTGTTATGCCATTTTATTCTGGTTTCCAATATTGTGATGGTAATTCACTTTTCAATATCATTAAATATAATGTGTATTTTTCTTCTCTTGCTTTTAATGTTTTTTTTTCTTTTTATTAATGCTTTTCTGAAGTTTGACTATGTTATGCCTAGGTAGAATTTATTTTGTATTTGCTTGGCATTTCCTGAGCTTCTTAGATATATAGGTTCCTCTTTTTCATCAAATTCAGAAATTTTGCACTAATTTCTCCTGATATTGTAATCATATATGTATTAAATTATTTCAAAGTTCTCAACAATTAATTAAGTTTTATTTACTTCCCCATCTGTTGACTAATATTTACCTGTCTTCCACATCGCTGGTACTCTCTTCTATCATGTCTAATCTGCTGCTTGTTTCAGATTGTACATTTTTTCATTTCTAAGATTTTCATGTAGTTTATTTTTTTAGTTTTCAAATGTTCTCTGAAAACCTCCACTTCTATTTATTTTTTTCTATAGAATTTCAAAATATATTTATCAGTTATTTTAAAGTATTTGTCTAATAATTCTAACATCTAGATTATCAGTACATGTGTTTCTATTGAATAATTTTTCTCTTGATTGTGGGTCACATTTTCCTACTTTTTCACATGCCTGGTATTATTTACTGTGCACTGTAAATAAATAATGGGACATTGGAGACTCTGCCTTTTGTTATCTTCCTCTGATGTCTATTAATTGTAATTATTTCAGGCAGTTAAATTTCTAACGTCATTCTGAACCTTTCATAATTTGGTTTTATGTTTTGTTAGGGTGGGTGTATTTTATTTTTACTATTATTTTTAAGATGAATGTATTATTTTTTACTTTACTCCTAATGCTTCACTTGAGTTTACTCTTAAGTTTCAGTTTTTTTGTTTGTTTGTTTTTGCATTTCATTGGAAAGTCTCATATTTTTAAAGTCCTGCTAATGTCATAGTCCAAACTCTTAAATCCCTGAGGTGGGCAGTAATCTCTGCTCATTTCTTTCAGTCTTCTAATTATTGACTCCTCCTTGTATCCTTATAATCTTACCTGCATATGCCTAATTATCAGCGAATCATTTGAAGGATGTTTCTTTATAGATTTTCCCTTTTGGTGCTTCCTTGTTTCATGTATTTCTTCTACAGTTCTAGGCTTATCTGGTTTCTACCATCTCTGTCTCCTAACTTTTAAATCCAAAACCACTGCAACTGTCTGCTTGAGTTCTGGCTGCCTCACATATTGGTTGGTGTTGCCATCAGTGAGAGATGTTATACACAGACGCATCTCCTCCAAAGTGATCCTCTTCCAATCCCTTCCAGTTTCCTCTTTTTAGTTACTTTTGTGTGCCTTTACGTAGTTGTTTTTAAATGTTCCCTAGGATTTAGAAGTGTTTTCTGTGGGATAATTATTTCAATTAAAATGATTCCCTCATCTCCAGAAACTACCTGCATCATTCTACGTGGTTTTTCCAGTTGTGATTCTGTCTTTACTGTGTGCATGTGTGAATCTTCCCTTGCTCTCTCTTCTCACTCTCTCAATAACAGTTGTTAAATTTATGCATAGTGAAGAAATATTTTTTCTAAAGAAACTATCTTATAAACTAGAGGATATGGAAAGGTATAAAAGCCATTCTGTATTAGAATCTTTGCAATTTATTCAGTCATTTAGAAAAAAAAAATATCTTAAGCTACAACTATGTAGACTATACTAAATAATATAGATATTGAATTAAAGACAGACATATGAATGAATTAATTATAATAACATAAAATCAATGATATATTAAATCTATAAATCAGATGTCAAATATCATTTTATGTGTGATTGCTTTTTTATACCTGAGATATTTCTGAGATATAAGCATGCTTCACAGTTGCTACTCCTTTTACCATCTGAGAAATGATTAAAAAAAAAAAAAAAACAAATTAACAAACAAAAACTCAGTTTCCAAGGACCTAGCCTGAGATATTTGGAAATTTGATAATGTTTATGTATTAAGCTCCCTGTTTGATTATGACTTATAGCTAAGTTTGGGAACCATTGTTTCTTGTTAGATATGAATAGTAGGGTACTTTTGCCCAAAAGCTTGTTTATTGACCAAACTTTGTAAGATACTTTATTGCCCAAAAACATATTTCCTAACCATAGTGAGCAAAGGAATATTCTTCATGTCTGTTTCTTAGTTGTGTGTTGCAAGCTAGCTCTGCCCTTGAGCTAAAAGATTTTGGTATCCCTAGTTCTGATATTACAAAATTATGTGCCACAGTAATGCCTTACTTTTTTTCCCTAGAAATCCCAATAAATCACATAAAAGAATTCTTGGACAATTGTCTACAAATTAGAACAGAAAGGCCCAGTATGTATGAATGTAGTGACCTTATCTATTTATGACTGGCAGTCATAAGCAATACACACATTTTAGATGAATGAATGATTGAATTAGCATTTATTCAACAAATATCTGTGTTGCATTTGCTACACTGGCTATATACTAAGCCAGGTGATGGCATTGGCAAATAAGATGAAAGAAACATTTTCTGCCTTCAAAGATCTTTAACTGATAGAGTTACTAGTTACTCTAGTAGTAAAGTTCTTATGCTGCCATGTGTGGAAAGAAATAGGTCTGTGAATTTGCCATCTTTTCCTCTACAAACCTCATCTCCTTAGGTGAATTCAGTGGAGGACACTTCTTTCTGCATGTGTATGAAGGCTAATTCCTGACCAATCAGGGGGTCAGAGGTTAGGATTATCCTATACTTTTTCTATAGAATCGAAAAAAAGAAAAATATGTCAAAAAAGGATGTTTATAAATAAGAAATGTTTTGGTTTTGCTTTTATTTTCACTGTTTTCCTATACACTGTGGAATTCTCTTTCCTACTTCTCCATTTCATTGCTAGAATCAAAATCATGTTAAATAACTGTTATGGTTAAGGTGATGTCTTCACCTGAATTTTGGTATTTCACAAGCAACCTAGACTATAAAGGTGGCAGCTGTGTTTTGTTTTTGTTTTTTGTTTTTGTTTTTGTTTTGCCTAAAGTCTTTCTGCCAAAATTGACATTCTGTCCTGTGACTCAAAGAAGAAGGTGTGGTTCAAGTACTGGCTGAAGAACTTTGAAGAGAAAGGATTATGGTGCATAAGGGAGTTATACCAGACAAATTGGTGAAAGAGGCTCAAAAATGAGTGGAGGAATTCACACTAGGAGGCATGAGGCACTCTGAAGAAATAATTATATAAGAATCTTTTCTTAACAGCAGTTAATCAAGTATTTAGCCATACTCTGGATTTCTGTTTAATTCCCACAAAAAAAAAAAAAATCACCCTTTTATTGATGTCCTTTTTGTAGAATTTACTTTAAAAAATGGGCATATGTAAGGGACACCTGAGTGGTGTAGTTGGTTAAACCTCCAGCTCGTGGTTTTGGCTCAGGTCATGACGTCAGGGTCATGAGATCAAGCTACGCGTCAGGCTTTGTAGTGTGGAGTCTGTTTGGGATTCTCTCTTCTTTGCCTCTCCCACTTGTGCTCTTTTTCACTCTCTAAAATAAATAACACTTTAAAAAATAAATAAAATTAAAAATGGACACATATAAGATTTTAATGAACATATAATAGGATGAAGCTGTCAAATGTTTCTTTCTAATTTTCCTGGTTTTTATTTTCTTAAAAAATTGCCTTATACATAATACTTGAGTTTCCTGTAATTCTTTCTTTCAAGAAATTTCAGGGGGGCTAGTTTGAATTTAAGACATAGACCTAATTGATTAAAGACTACTAAGTCTCAGTTTTGGCCTTGAGGGTGAAGACTCCAAATGATAGAAATATCTGGTTTTACTCTCAAAAAAAAAAAAATTGATTAATAAATAAACAAGCAGACAGCTAGAACCTGATAACACTTTATGCCAAATGACACTGGACACTTCGATCATCTCTTCTGGTAAGAATTTTCCATGGGCTCTGCATATTGTTACAGGGCTTAAAAGTGACATCTCCCATTTGTTGCACTAGGACAGCCATCAGCTAAAAGGTGTGGGGGTGGTGGTCTCCTGATTGGATTGAGGGGCCACCAAATGGGGGGCAACCTGGTTGGGTGGCAGGTTGTGGTGCATGTGGTGAAAGAATTCACCTGAAGCAGAATAAAGGAGATAGAAGTTTATTGACTACATGGCAAGGAAGTGGCCAGCAAGACAGCAATAGAGAGACTGTCTGCCAGGAGGCAGTGGTGTGGAGCTAGAGTTAAGGGAGAAAGGTGGGGAGGTATGGGAATGTGTGGAATTTTCTCTTATTGGTACCTGTGTCTAGGTGTAAGTAAGCCATTGGTCACCTAGGGCTTATGGATATTTTGAAGTGGGTCACTTAATCGGCCCCTTTGTGTTCAGCCAGGGGTTTGGGGTCCCTGTGGGTCCTTCTACCATCCTCAGGTTTTCATTGTTCTAGTTGCTTGTCTTAAAGCAGCCTCCACAAACTATCTAAACGACCAGAAAGAGTGAATCATCTTTCAAAAGTCCTATTTTCACCTCCCTCCATGTGTGACAGCACTGAATCTAAAATAGCAATAAAGAATGAAGAACTGGGTCAGGAATATTTGACAGTGTTTGAAATGAAAATCAGTGTCAGGTGGGAGTTCAGTAAACACATGGAAATTCTGGCTTTCACAGATCCCCCGTACTCAGAAATACAGTTCAGAGAGAGCAGTACATCAGGCAGACACAGGTAGATGCAGGAAGCTGGGATAAAAGCATCTCAGGAATTGCACATCCAGGTGAGAATAAAAAAGCTAAAGGAAGGCCCTGGAAGAGGCTGGACATTCAGAGAGAAAACCAAGAAGTAAGATCTCATGGAAACCAAGCACAGGAGACAATGTGAGGTGAAATAAATGGGAGCTGCCAGAGCAGTCTTGTTACTGTTGACCAAGAAGGAACTCACAGACAACTGAAGCAAACAGGCATTTATTGGAGCAATTAGAGTTGCAATTTAGGAAACACAGATTTATGTGGAAACCTGACTCTTGTTTCAGAGGGGGTACAGTGAGGGGGTGGGAGGAGTTATGAAGATGGAAGTCATGAGTACCTTTCCCATTTAGGTCTTCAGTGCAAAACAGGGATTGACACAAGGTTAACTGTATTGGTTGGTTTCATATGCAAATGAAGGATTGGAACTTGTTAGAGGTTGGCTCCTTTTGAAGTGAAGAATGAAGTGATTCAGGTGTCAAGGTGAGGAGGGAGTAAAGTCCACATTGAGTGCTTACATCTGGCAAAAAGTTTGTGGTTCCTCTGAGGAGAACTTGCATGAATTTTTCTCTTATGGCCTCCCAACTCTATTTTACTTTTTGTTTATTTATTAAAGGTTTATTTATGAGAGAGAGAGAGAGTGTGTGTGCGCACAAGTTGCGGGTACGGGGAGACAGACTCCCCACCAAGCAGGGAGTGCCACTGGGGGCTCCGTCTCAGGACCCTAAGATCATGATCTGAGCCAAAGGCAGACACTCAACCAACTGAGCCACCCAGGTGCCCCCTCCCAGCCCTGTTTTGAAAAATACTTTTTTAGCTGTTCTTACTTGCTCCATTTTGAAGTTTCATTGTATATTACTGAGGCTCCCATCATGAAAAGGCTGGATCAGGAACTTAAGACAGACTCGGTTCTGATGCTACTGGTCATTTTCCCAACAGCATTCTTGCCTTCTGTGGCCCTCACGAAAAGGAGCACCCTCTCTCCCACTCAGCTAGTAGTTCCTTCAGACCTTGCCTGTTTTCATCCTTACCCTGATCTCTACCCATTCTTAGAAATACCATCCTTTGAATTAACTGGCCAGTCCCTTGAGACCACTTCTGTGACCTGACTCCAGCTCAGTCAGAATGACATTTGGTCTCTTGGCTTTGATTTGTTTTGGATCTTCTCTTCAGTATTCTGACTTAAATTCAGTCCCCGATGATGGGGATGCTTGTTTTTGCCCTTTATTTTTCCATACTTGCTTCATATATAGTAGAACTGTGAATCTTAATTCTAACAGGTCTGATATCCTTCTTTAATAACTTTGTGATATAAATTCCCCCTTAGAGTTCTAATGGAATTCACAAAGATTATTAAGCACTTATTCATATTACTTAAAAATCAATATGATGACCTAACAATAATTGGCAAAAGTAATAAAAAAATGACTATAATTGCCATTGAATATGTAAATACCTTAGCGTAGGTACATTAGAAAATGTAGTGATATGACCATATGTTTGTTCATTTAGATAAAATGAATATTAATGAATCAGCCATAAATTCAAACTGATGGTTACATTGATGACTCAAATACCTCCAACTGGCATTGCTACCATGCTGTGCTTTTTCTAAAGGTGAGCAATTCATGTTAAAATACAAGCAAAACAAAATGCAATATTCTATTTATGTTATTATATTCCTTGATAATTTAATTAAAATTAAAATTTACATAAACTACTGTGGATTTAAAGGTTATATAGAGATCTGTTTTAGGATTGTATTTCTATGACCTGTTTTATGCATTAATTTGCACAAATACATTTGAAACTGTCAGGGAATGTGAGGTATGTTTTGTCATGTTGGATAGTCTAAGAGTACTATAGAGGTAATGGCAACCTTGCCTATTATTTCCCTGCCCTTGACAGTGGTGCCTTCCTCGCTGTGACAATAAAAATACCCTGAGGACGTTGTGCCTCTGGTAGAATGAAGGTAGAATGAGAACCAGAGAACATGGATTCCCTACTCAGCCTTCCTGTGTTGTCTGATCCCATCTTCATGCTATAGTTTTGGATTCCCAATTTAAAGAGATTGACTGTGGAGAATAAGAATCCTGGGAAAATTCAGAAGTAAACTGATATTTCTGGCATAGTAATCTATTTCTGAAGCTTAAGTTTCCTAGGGATTGAAGGTGGAAACAGGAGAAGGGTTAATTATGACTAGGGGAAACACAACAGAAAGAAACAGGACAGGTTTGGGATATGAGGTACATGGCCATCTAAGTTTATATAGATAACTATTTTATAATTGTTGACATGATATTAAGGTCAACTTTAAGCTTAGAGTAGGTGCTCAATAAATACTGGTAATTAACCAGTGGTTTTAGATGAAAGAAGCAGAATGGTTGTTGACAACTTCTTTGGTTTGTATATAGAATTTCTGTTCAAAATATCAGGGATGCCTGGGTGGCTCAGTTCGTTAAGTGGCTGCCTTCAGCTCAGGTCATGATCCCAGCGTCCTGGGATTGAGTCCCACATCAGGCTCCTTGCTCGGCAGGGAGGCTGCTCCTCCCTCTGCCTCTGCCTGCCTCTCTGTCTGCCTGTGCTCTCTCTCTAACAAATAAATAAATAAAATCATTAAAAAAAAAATTAACAAAATATCAGTAATGAGGGGCGTGTCAGTGGCTCAGTTGGTGAAGTAGCCAACTCTTGATTTTGGCTCAGGTCATGATCTCAGGATCCTGGGATGGAGACCTGCGTCAGGCTCCCCACTCAATGGGGGGTCTGCTCAAGGATTCTCCCTCTCCCTCTGTCCTTCCTCCCACTCACATGGACTTGATCTCTCTCTCTAAAATAAATAAATCTTTTTTTTTTTGAGAAAAAAAAAGTTGATAATGATACTAGTAGCCCAAGAACAACTAATGCATTTTCCAAAGGATGTTGAAGATTGTATTCACGATTTTGCCTTCTATTTAAATTCTAATTAGAAAGCAAATATAGATAAGTTTATTTCTGTTTCATGCCTGGTGTTTTCAGCAAAAAGTGAGGTTTGAGGTGAAATACAAAATGATAAAACTCCAACATACTTGTGAAATTCGAGAGGACTTTACTGATTAATCTGCTTCTGAAACCTAAAATAAATTCATTAACACAGACATAATAGAACAAGCAAATGGTATGTGAACTAAAAACTGAAACACAAGATAATTCATGGATTTATAATACATTTATCTGTGGAACTTTCTTCCAAAAAATTAACCAATCTTTGTAACCTATTTTCTTCCTTCTTTTATCTTTATCACACATGTTAAATCCTAAATATTTTCCCAATTTTTCCCAAATAATGTCTCTTTGTGGGAATAATTTTTTTTTAATTCAGCCAGTTTTACTATCAGTTTTCATATTTCAGTTATGTCTCATAGTATGAAGTACTGTTAGAAAAATTTTTTTTTTTTTATTTCACACAAAGGGATGTCTATTGACATCATCAGGATGATCAGAGATTGTGAACTTTAGTTTTCAATGGTATATCACTATTCTTCCCAAAAGACCAAAAAAGATAACACTCAGGAGAATGTAGATTAGTAGGTAAAAGGGTCATACATCATGGAAATGCATGGGATGGACATCTAGCCACACCACCTTTAAATATACTGTGGAGTACCATCTGAAGATTAGGGAAAAAATGGACGAAGCAAAAAGAAAATCTAGTCCTGAGTCTTTCAGTCAGACCTGGGATAAATCACTTAACACATGTATCCATTTCCTTTTTTTTTAAATGACAAAATGCTTTTCTTCTCTAAGAAAATTGAGTAACTAGAAGTCTTTAAATGAGGCTCTTGAGTCTTATTTTATTAATAAAGTATTATTTTTCTTCTAAGAATAATGATTCTGCAGCACATATCCCCCAAACCACTATCCATCAGGAAGGGAGAAAGGAATCATAATGGTTGCCTTTATTTCAAATGATTTATTGTTAATGCTGAACGTATTTCTTAATGATTCCACAGCTTGAACGGTGCTCTGAAACCACAAAACTTGATGTTTGAAATTTATTTTTCTGTTCAGATGAAATTTCAAGTATGCTACAAACTATTAAAGTGTAGGGAAAGCCCTTTGTTCCTATTTAGACATTTTACAAACTCTGAAAAATATATCACCACTACTCCAATATGAAATGGTCTCCAGCTGGGAAGTTATGTTAGAGCAGAACATGGGTACTGAGTCAGGTTGAAAAGCTGGCCACAGAAATGACCTAGGAACTTTATGAGGCGACACACAAGAAAGACATTGACACTAGAGAATTTGGACAAAACTGGGTATTACTAGGCAGAATGACATCAGACTTGGATATGAGAGAAAAGCAACAATTCTCATGAAAATTATCTGCAAAAGAAAAAGCTAATAAATAGAAAAATTAAAAATTAAAAAAAAACAGAAGAGACCTGGACACTTATAGATTTAAACACCTAATTGGCTGGCCCCTGGGCATTCCTTTCATAGAAAAGAGTTGACTGTAGACCATGGATATCAGGTACAGTGCAGGATTCTCAGGCTGTGTTTGCTGCTTTTATATCATTTCCAGTCCAAGAGCTTACCTGTCCCTGGTTCATCAAACTCATACGAAGTATCTTCATACATTTCACTGTATAGCAAATTCAGTTAATGTCAGCTCACAACTTCCGGGAGCTTCCCAAGTATAATCTGAAATCAGATCCCATATGCTGAGAACAGGAGAAGACTGAAAAAAGAGGCAGACCTCTTCAGACTGGTAGGTGATAGACATAACAGATCAACTTGTTGATGAGGCTTATCTTGGATGCTGCAAGATGACTAGATCTCTGCACCTGTCCACCAGAATCTTTAAAAGATTATATAAAAGATCATACATGGGTCCAATCATGTACAGGAAACCTTAACTAGCTTCAGTCATGTACTCAGTCCAGATAACTTCAAGACCATATTTCTATCTCAAGGCTGTATCCTTGGTTCAGCGTCCAGGAATGGAAAAGGCAAGCAGAACACTCTTTCCAAGGACCGGAGTTTGGGGTGCGGGAAGATTCCATTTGCCCGGGGCCAGCTTACAGATCAATTGGTGGTCATGTCTTCTTAATGACTTCCTCTACCACTTTTAAGTTTTTCCTCCCCATTACACACATGTGTACATATTGATGTTTACATTTGGTCTCATTTTGAATCAGTGCTAAAAGCTAAAATACAAGAGCCAATTTTTGAAGACATGAAAGGAAGACTTTAAGAAGACTTAGAAAAAGAAATTGGATCTTAATTCTTCAAGTGATTTTCACACCATGTAAAAGAAAGCAAAATATACATAATTTTATTAATGTGAATCTCTGTATCAGGTATTAAAAAGGACTTTAAAATAATCATTATAAAGACCAGTGTTACTGGCTTTGAGGACTAGTGATATATATTTGTATTGATTTATGTTTCATATTACCAATAGGACTAAACAGGAAGTTATAAAATGTACTAGTAATTATTCAGTAGCAATCTTCTCTTCTATAAAGAGCTGTTCATAGAAACATGCTGAGCTGAATGAGAGCATCTTGGGACTCTGTTTCTCATTCTATCAGAAAATATCAGAACAATTTTGAACAAGTAACCTTCCTCGATTGGCTGATTTTAATATTCACCTCTAACCTTCCTCATTACTGATTATAGCTTATTATATATATATATGAATATATTTCTGTATAAGAAATGTGACCTCTATTATATTGGAAGATCTAAGAACGAGAGTCATGTGTTCTCTACCCAATAATACAGAATTAGTCACACTGAAAAATGCAGATGTTTTCTTTTTCAACATTACTTTGGCTATTTGGGGTCTTTTCTGGCTTCATACAAATTTTAGGATTGTTGGGACCCCTGGGTGGCTCAGTCAGTTAAGCAGCTGAATTCAGCTCAGGTCATGATCCCAGGGTCCTAGGATAGAGTCCCACATGGGTCTCCTTGCTCAGAGGGAGGAGTTTGCTTCTCCCTCTGCCTGCCACTCCCCTTGCTTGCTTGCTCGCTTGCTCTTTCTCTCTGTCTCTTGGATGAATAAATAAAAGCTTTTTAAAAAAATTTTGGATTGTTTGTTCCAGCCCTATGAAAAATGCTGATGGTATTTTTATAGGGATTGCACTGAATTTGTAGATTGCTTTGGGTAGCATAGACCTTTTAACAATATTGTTCTTCCAATCGATGAGGATGGAATTTTTTCCATATCTTTGTGTCTTCTACAATTTCTTTCATAAGTGTTCTATAGTTTTCAGAGTATAGATCCTTTACCTCTCTGGTTAGATTTATTCTTGGGTATCTTACAGCTTTTAGAGCAATTGTAAATGGAATTAATTCCTTGGTTTCTCTTTCTTCTGCCTCATTGTTAGTGTATAGAAGTGCAGCTGACTTCTGTGCATTGATTTTAAATCCTATGACTTTGCCGAATTTCTGTATGAGTTCTAGCAATTTTAGGGTGGAGTCTTTTGGATTTTATCCATAGAGTATTATCATGTTATTTGTGAGGAGTGAAATTATGATTCCTTCTTTGCTGATTTGGGTGCCATTCATTCATTTATTTATTTATTTATTTATTTTAGTCTGATTACTAAAGCTAGGATCTCCAATACTATGTTGAAAAACAGTGGTGAGAGTGGGCAGCCCTGTCATGTTCCTGATCATGGGGGACTGTTGTGTTCCTGACCTTGGGGGAAAAGCTCCCAGTTTTTCCCCACTGAGGATAATATTCTCTGTGGGTTTTTTTGTATATGGCTTTTATGATACTGAAGTATGTTCCTTCTATCCCTACACTGCAGAGAGTTTTTATCAAGAAAGAATGCTGTGTTTTGTCAGATGTTTTTTCTGCATCTGTTGAGAGGATCTTATGGTTCTTGTTCTTTCTTTTATTAATGTGGTGTATCACATTGATTGATTTGCAGATGTTGAACCTGCCCTTGCAGCCCAGGAATAAATCCCATTTGGTCATGGTTAATAATCCTTTTAATATACTGTTAGATCCTACTAGATAGTTTCTTGGTGAGACTTTTTTTTGGGGGGGGGTCATGTTCATCAGGGATATTGGTCTGTGATTCTCCTTTCTGATGGGGTTATTGTCTGGTTTGGGGATCAGGATAATGCTGGATTCATAGAATGAGTTATGGAGTTTTCCTTCCATTTCTGTGTTTTGAAATAGCTTCAGACTGCATCAAGATAAAAAGCCTTTGCATAGCAGAGAAAATAGTCAACAAAACTAAAAGGCAGCCTACAGAATGGGAGAAGTTATTTGCAAAGGACATATCAGATAAAGGGCTCAGATCCAAGATCTATAAAGAACTTATCCAACTCAAGACCCAAAAAAGCAAATAATCCAATAAAAAAAGTGGGCAGAAGACAGGAACAGACATTTCTCCAAAGAAAACATACAAATGGCCAACAGACACATGAGAAAAATGCTCCACATCACTTGACATCAGGAAAATACAGTTAAAAACCATAATGAGATAGCACCTTACACCAGTCAGAATGGCTAAAATTAACAAGTCAGAAAACAACAAATGTTGGTGAGGATGTGGATAAAGGGAAACCCTCTTACACTGTTTGTGGGAATGCAAGCTGGTATGGCCATTCTGGAAAACAGTATGATGTTTCCTCAAGAAGTTAAAAATAGAGCTACCCTATGATCCAGCAATTGCACTCTAGGTATTTACCTAAAAGATACAAATGTAGTGATCCAAAGGGGCACCTGGACCCCACTATTTATAGCAGCAGTGTCTACAATAGCCAAACTATTGAAAGAGTTGAGGTGTCCATTGACAGATGAATGGATAAGGAAGAAATTTTATGTATATACTTATTTCACTTGCATATATATATTTATTTTATTTTATATATATTATACACAAACATGCACACACACACACACACACACACACACACAATGGAATAATACTCAGCCATTAAAAAGAATGAAACCTTGCCATTTGCAATGACATGGATGGAACTAGAGGGTATTGGGCTAGTGAAATAAGTCAGAGAAAGACAGACACCATATGATTTCACTCATGTGAAATTTAAAAAACCAAACGAATGAACATAGGGGAATGGAAGGAAAAATAAGATGGAAAGTGAGAGGGAGGCAAACCATAAGAGATGTTGAGGTCTAGAAAACAAAGTGAGGGTTGCTAGAGGGGAGATGGGTAGGGGGAATGGACATTAAGAAAGGAGGGCACCTGATGTAATTACAACTGGGTGTTATATGCAATGACGAATCACTAAATTCTACCTCTAAATCTAATTTTAAAAAATACAGGTGTATGTGACATCAGTGAAAATGGGAACTCTGGTCATCCATTCTTACCCCAAAATACTAAAAGATGAAGTAAACACTGATATAATTAACATTACCACAATTCAGAGAGATATTCAAAGGTTTGGAGCAATCAAGCAAATGCTTAACTAGGAAAGATACAATTTAAACATGGTAGAAGACCTTTGTGGCATTTTCACTGACCCTAGCTCCATTCTTCTCCTCAGCACAACACAGATGTGCTGCTCTATTTGAAGATGGCAGCTGTATTCCCAGTGTGCTTATCTGATTTCTAAATGAATGGAGCAGACCTTGTTCCCAAGAAATATTCTTTGTTTCAGCCTGACAGATTTTCAAAAGGACTAATTCAAGGGGCTTTTCTTTGTTTTGACTAACTGAGAATTCTGTCAGGCAGAAGAGGCTATGAAAACATTGAGAAACAAATGAAAAGCCATTGCTTTCCATGGCAAAACATAATAATTGGGACAATTGGCATGTAGAATGTCCAGGAGGGAAATGAGTCTTGGGGAATAAGGGCTTTGAAAAGCTTCAGCATAAACTGGGGCAACTAGAAATTCATGCATGTAACTTGGGCAGGACACATGCTCAAAAAAAGACTTGAGGAAACCTTAAGCCTTAACTGGGCTTATCTTTAAGCTCAGCATGAGCAGCAGGTAAAGTCTTAGGTCAAGTTGAAAATGGGCTGGCTGCAACCAAAAATACTTTGCCCAGGAGAGTGGTCAATCAGAACTGAAGTAGAGATAGAGAATTTTCTGAACAAATGAAGATGAAGAGCTCATCATCATTGAAGTGACCTTACAACAAATATTAAAGGGAGTTCTTCAAGCTGAAAGAAAGGATAATAATTAGTAATAGGAAAACACCAAAATTTAAAACTCAGTGGTAATGATAAATATATAGATAAATTCAGAATACTCTAAAGTGATGGATAAATTACTTATAACTCAAGACTGAGGGTTAAAAAACAGAAGTATTAAAGCTACAACTACAACGATTTGTTAATGGATACATGATGTAAAAAGATGCAAATTGTGGCCATAAAAATATAAAATGTTGGGGAGGGAGCTTTTATATTCATTTGAAATAAAGTTGCTATCATTTTAAAAAGAATGTTATAAATATATTTTATGTAAGTCTCATGATAACCATAAACCAAAAGCCTATAGTAGATACACACAAGATAGAGAGGAACCAAAGCATGCCAATATAGAAAATCATCAAATCATAGGACAGTGAGGAAAAAAGGCAAAAAAAAAAAAAAAAAAACCAGAAAAAAAAGGTCATTAGTAAGTCTATATGTATCAATAATTATTTTAAGTGTAAATGCACTAAATTCTCCATCCAAAAGACAGAGGCTGGGGCACCTGGGTGGCTCAGCGGGTTAAGCCTCTGCCTTAGGCTTAGGTCATGGTCTCTGGGTCCTGGGATCGAGCCCTGCATTGGGCTCTCTGTTCAGCAGGGAGCCTGCTTCCCCTTCTTTCTCTGCCTACTTGTAATCTCTCTCTCTGCCAAATAAATAAATAAATCTTAACAACAACAACAACAACAAAAAACACAGAGTGGCTGAATGGGTAAAGAAAAAATGACCCTACTGTGTGCTCCCTACAGGAGACTTACCTCAGCTTTATTTATTTTAAAGGTTTATTTATTCACTTGAGAGAGAAAGAAAAAGAGCTCGAGCACACAGAAAGGGAGAAAAAGACTTCCTGCTGAGCAGCGAGCCTGATGTGGGGCTCAATCCCAGGGCTCTGAGGATCATGACCAGATTAAAAGGCAGACTCTCAACTGACTGAACCACTTAGGTGGCTGTTACCTCAGTTTTAAAAATATATATAACTGAAAGTGAAAGGATGTAAAAAGATACTTCATTCAAATGAAGACCAAAAGAAAGCCAGGGTAGCAACTTATCAGACAAAATAGGCTTTAATTCAAAAGCTGTAGTGAGAGACAAAGAAGTGTACTATACAATGATAAAGAGGTCTGTTCATCAAGAAGATATGAAAACTATAAATATACCAAGTGTTCACTATCAGAACACCTAAATATGTATATATAAAAGAAAATACATAGAAATAAATTAACCAAGGAGATGAAAAATCTCTATTCTGAAAACATTGATGAAAGGAATCAAAGACACAAATAAATGGCAAGATATTCAGTGTTCATGGATTGAAATAATTATTTTTTAAGTTTTTTTTTAATTTTTTTTATTTTTTTATTTGACAGAGAGATCACAAGTAGGCAGAGAGGCAAGCAGAGAGAGAGGGGAAGCAGGGTCCCTGCTGAGCAGAGAGCCGATGTGGGGCTTGATCCCAGGACTCTGAGACCATGACCTGAGCTGAAGGCAGAGGCTTAACCCACTGAGCCACCCAGGCACCCCAAAGACTCCCATTTCTGTTTTATTTTACTTATTATTGTTTTCTTTAAGCAGTGTGCCCAGTGTGGGGCTTGAACTCATGACCCTGAGATTGAGTTGAATATTCTACTGACTGAGCTAGCCAGGTTCCCCAACAATTAATATTTTTTAAATGTCCATACCTCTCACCAATCTGCAGGGTCAGTGTCTCCCTATCAAAATTCCAATGGCATTTTTCTCAGAAAAAAAAAAATCCTAAAACTTAATACGAAATCACAAAATACCCAAATTGTTAAAACAATGTTAAGAAAGAATAAAGTTGGAGGCATCACACTTCTTAATTTCAAACTATATTACAGAGCCATATTACTTATAACATGTGGTTTTGGCATTAAAAACAAGCATGTGTATCAGTGGAACAGAATAGAGAGCCCACAAATAAGCCCAATAGCAGCAGAATGCATATTCTTCTCAATTATACATAGAACATTCTGCAGCATACACCATATGTTAGGCCACAAAACAAGTCC
>RCUC01166623.1:0-49636 GCA_003697995.1 Taxidea taxus jeffersonii | reverse complement strand
GATAAAGTATTCTTGGCTGCATGTTTTTCTCATTTAGTGCTCTGAATATATCGTGCCAGTTCTTTCTGGCCTGCCAGGTCTCTGTGGATAAGTCTGCTGCCAATCTAATATTTTTACCATTGTATGTTTCAGACTTCTTGTCCCGTGCTGCTTTCAGGATTTTCTCTTTGTTGCTAGGACTTGTAAATTTTACTATTAGATGGCAGGGTGTGGACTGATTCCTACTGATTTTGAGGGGTGTTCTCTGCACCTCCTTGATTTGGATGCTTGTTCCCTTTGCTATATTAGGGAAATTCTCTACAATCATTCTCTCCAATACACCTTCTGCTCCTATTTCTCTTTCTTCTTCTTCTGGAATCCCAATTATTCTAATGTTGTTTCGTCTTATGGTATCACTTATCTCTCGAATTCTCCCCTCGTGGTCGAATAGTTGTTTGTCTCTCTTTTGCTCAGCTTCTTTATTCTCTGTCATTTGGTCTTCTATATCACTAATTATTTCTTCTGCCTCATTTATCCTAGCAGTAAGAACCTCCATTTTTTATTGCACCCCATTAATAGTTTTTTTAATTTCAACTTGATTAGATTTTAGTTCTTTTATTTCTCCAGAAAGGGCTTTTATTTCTCCTGACAGGATTTCTCTAATATCTTCCATGCCTTTTTCAACCCGGCTAGAACCTTGAGAATCGTCGTCCTGAATTCCAGGTCTGACATATTACCAATGTCTGTATTGATTAGTTCCCTAGCCTTCGGTACTGCCTCCTTTTCTTTTTTTTTGTGGTGAGTTTTTCCACCTTGTCATTTTGTCCAGATAAGAATCCGCTGTTCTCCTTGTTAAGTGAACTTGGTCTTGGCTGGATTTCTTGTTGATCTTCTGGGGGAGGGGCCTGTTGTAGTGATTCTCAGGTGTCTTTGCCCCAGGCAGAATTGCACCGCCCTTACCAGGGGCCGGGCTAAGTAATCCTCTCTGGTTCGCTTTCCGGAGCTTTTGTTCCCTGAATGCTTTCCGTAGAGTTCCAGAGGACAGGAATGAAAATGGCGGCCTCCCAATCTCCGGTTCAGAGGAGCCGAGAGCTAGGGGCCCCAGTCTTCAGTGCGCCTTCCGAGAAAAGCGCTTAATCACTCCCGTCTCCCCAGCCTCCAGCCGCGCTCGGAGAAAATCTTGCGTAATCAGTCCCGTCTCACTGGCTTCTGGCTGTGCTCCGAGCTCACCCAGCCTGTGACCAAGCGTCTCTGTCTCTGGCAGAGTCCCACCTGGAGTCTCCGAACCCCGTGGATCCCTGAGCTCTCCCAGGTTGGAGTCTCCCCGGATCTTGTGGGGACCCCTCGCACAGAGCACCGGCCCGTGTCACAGACCACGGCTCTAAGAAACCCCGAGTTGAGCGCTCACTCCTCGGCTCTGTCTCCGCAGCCGGCTTCCCTGCTCTAATACCTGTGAGCTCTGTGACACTCAGACACCCCTGATCTTTCTGTGACCCTGAGGGACCTGAGTCCACGCTTTCCCCGCGAGGTCTTCACCCCAGTTTAGCCTCTGGAGTGATGTCCCTCCGTGGAGCAGACTTTTAAAAGTCCTGATTTTGTGCTCCATTGTTCCACTGCTTGCCGGGAGCCGGCCCCTCCCCCCGGGGTCTATCTTCCCCTCACGTTGGATTCGCTTCTCCGCTGGTCCTACCTTTCAGAAAGTGGTCGATTTTCTGTTTTCAGAATTGTTGTTTTTCTTCTCTTCGATCTCCTGTTGGATTCGTAGGTGTTCGGAATGGTTTGATAGGCTATCTAGGTGATCTCTGTTATGCCTGGAGTCACGAGAATTCCCCAAAGAGGCCACCAGAGACGTGAGTCAAAGCTAAGCGGCAAGGGTCGTTTATTGCAGGTTCGAACCCGGTCCTCTGCGCACTCGCAAGCGGTGACGCTGAGAAGCCCCGAGGTGAGTAAATGCAAGGTTTTTATAGGCATGTACAAACAAGGTAGAGTGGGACTGATCGGTTGACATTTGAAAAGGGTATTTGGCATAACCTGATTGGTCTCAGGGAGCGCGCGCTTTAGCAAGCAGGGAGTACAGAAGCAGAACTGGCGGTTAACGACGGGGGATTGGCTACTTTGTCCAGGGGATATTTTTGAAAGTTGTTTGTACCAGGGCGGGAAAGTTGAAGTTGCTGTTGCTCTACTGATTACCAGGGTGGGAGTTGTAGTTGCTGTTGCTCTGCTGATTACCAGGGTGGGCCAGGGAGGTTAAAGTTGCAGGGAGCGGCCAGAGTAGTTTGGGCCTTGATAAGCAGACTGGACACTCACAGTTTAATGTAAATAACAGAATGGCTACTGCCTTAAAATGAAATTACTTTGGCCCTTCAATCTCCTGCTGCCTGATGTCGTCTCAGCCTGCTACTTCTCCGCCATCTTTTTTTGTTAAAGATTTTATTTATTTATTTGACAGACAGAGATCACAAGTAGGCAGAGAGGCAGGCAGGGAAGGGGAGGAAGCAGGCTCCCCGCTGAGCAGAGAGCCCGACGTGGGGCTCGATCCCAGAACTCCGGGATCATGACCTGAGCCGAAGGCAGAGGCTTTAACCCACTGAGCCACCCAGGTGCCCCCTTCTCCGCCATCTTGACCGACTCCTCCTTTAACCAGTCTTACCAGATGTTTAGCAATTTTGTTACCAAATTGAGAGAATAAATTGGGTTTTGTCATTGTTAAAACTCTATATTACATCTATGTTTCTTATATTCATTCATGTTTATGTTTTAATTTTATTTTTAATATTGAAAATAATTTGTTACTCTAATTTTGAGATGGATATTTTAATCACTAATTCTGACTTTATTTTTTATTATATGCATTTATGTATAATTTGTAGTATACACATATACAGATAAATATCCTTTAAGTGCAGCTTTATCTACCACATTTGTTATAAGTTATGTTTTATTAAAAATGTTCAAAATACTTAACTTTAATTTTAACAATGAGATTTAGATAAACAGATCTTCATTTCCAAATATATAAAGATCTCTCTTCTAGTTCTTTTAAAAATATGATTTAGAGATTAATTTCCCTGTGAAAAGAATATCTACTCTAATTTTTCAACATTTATTGAGAATTGCTCTGTGATAAGAATTTTTTAGAAAATGATTTCAGCAGTTTTGGATATTGTTTGTGTGGTCATTTACCATTTAATTTTTCCTTATTATGTTTTCTTCTCTCTATGTTCTTTTTTTATTTTTTTTAAAGATTTAATTTATTTATTAGTTAGAGAGAGAGAGAGAGCGAGCACAGGCAGACAGAGAGGAAGGCAGAGGCAGAGGGAGAAGCAGGCTCCCTGCCGAGCAAGGAGCCCGATGTGGGACCCGATCCCAATACGCTGGGATCATGACCTAAGCCGAAGGCAGCCGCTTAATCAACTGAGCCACCCAGGCGTCCCTCTATGTTCTTTTTTAAATTATTTATTAGGCATATTAAAATGTGAGCATTTTATTACTTTCATTTATATGTTTTAAGATTGTTACTTATGAAATTTTAGCTGCATATTGTTTTCTTTGTCTAGTTTATTAATTTCCTTGTCATTGTCATTTGCATCTAATCAATTATTAAACCTACTGACTATTTAATCTCAGGGATTTTACTTACTTCTCCAATATCACCTGATTTTATAAAATTTCTAGTTCTCTGCTGAAAATTTTCAGCTTGTCTTTTAATCCCTTGATCATATTAGCCAGTTGTTTTAAAATATTTGTCTAATATACCTAATTATCTTGAACCTTCTGTGGGTCTGATATTGTCCAATTATTTTCTTTTTGTTGTTTGATTATTTTAAATAAAGTTAAAGTGTGGGATATTTTGTAACAAGAATTCTATGGATAATCTGAAGCACTCATTATATATTCTTTCTACACAATTTACTGAAAGAAATTAAGAGAACAGTTTCTTAATCAAATTAAGAACCTGCACTGATGTCATGCTGAATTTTAGAATTTGTGAGACCTATCTATTTCAATTTCCCTTTTACTTTCAGTTTATGGCTCAACAGAGATCGCAACTGATCACATATGGCATTTACAAGAGCTTCTCAAATTTGCCAGGCCTGATGTCCAATTTTGTCTTCTAGATTTTATGACTGGCAACTATTGCTTTGTCTTCTCACCCTCTCAGCTGCCAGTTCTTCATTAGCAAATGCCTCAAAATGAAAAGAGGTAGCAATTATCAAGTCATATTTCTGGGGTTCTTTCCCCAAAAGTGGCCAATGGCTCCACAAATAATTTCTCTCTTGGTTGCTCTCCAAAATCTTAAACAAATTAACTTCATTATCACATTTTGACTTTTTAGTTTTTCGTAGAGATATGATTGCCCAAAACAGCAAATACCACTAGTGAAATGGAAGTCTGTACATATTTTAAGTTATCATATAAACAAATACATGTGCATTTTACACCTAATTATGTAGTAATAAACATTTCAAGGTTGCCATTAAAACAGGTTGTTTTCTTCTTGGATTTGAAATTCTCCATAAATAAATGTAGTTAATCAGAATTATTAAAATAGAAACCATGGTCTATTTAGTTTCTGTTATACTGTGGTGGGTATTTCACAGAATAAATGAGCTAAAATTTACTGAGTAGTTACTATAAGCCAAGCATGTGTTAGAATCTCTGTATTTAATTCCTCCCTACCACAACTGAGCACTTTGAGTAGAAATCCATTTACCTAGTGTATCTGATACATCTATTTCAGGTTAAGACCTTATAAAAGATCAAGCCACTTGTAAGTTATAGAACTAGTACTTATAGCTGGAAGTAATTATGGATTCCAGGGTCTTCACTTATATTATTATGTTTCAACTGAGATATTTTAGAAATTGATTAATAATATAAAAGTATTTAGTTCTTGAAAAATACAAGCTATCCAAGCTATCTTCAAGTAACTAAAAGCATTGTACAATCCATTCACTCTAATTCTCTAATAATCCAGACAGCTTGTATTATAAATTTCATATTTGAGTTGAGAGAAATATTTGTTAAAATGTATATTTTCAGCTGTCACCTCAGAACTAATCAGATTCTCTGCCAGTATGGTATAGGAATTCAAATTTTTAATACAGTTGATTTATATGCACATTCAAGTTTAAGGAACACTGTATATGAAAAATATTTCTAAAAAAATTTGTCATGCTATATATACTTTATTATATTTAAACCGTAACTGAAAAGGTAGAAATAAATCTCTGGATGACTATTAGGTAAAACAAGCAGTCATTACTGATCTTATCACTGTTGAGATATTAAAGACAGTTGCTCAAGCTGATTTTTATGAATCTAGAGAGAATGACTTATGTACACCTTCTGCCTCTATAAAAGAACAAATCTATTTTCTCAGAACTATTTCATCAGCTTCCACAGACTTTGGCTCATCCAAAATGGTTGCCTGGAATTACTGAAATTAAGATGTTGAGAGCTCGTGTTACATAAAGCAACCATAATGTCAAATTAGTCCAAACTTAAATATATATATATATATGGATAAATTTTATCTGAGAGACTCAAAAGCTGACCAAAATTTGCATTATCTGTAATTATAATTCAGGAGAACATAAAGTAGGGCAAGATTCAAAGCAATCATTCAGAGACCATTTGAATTTATAAGTGGATTTTAATCAGTTATACTAATCTCAAAGTTTTCAATATGTTTTAGTAATAGTATGAAAATTTCCTGGTTAGACTGATGCATTTCCTTCATCTTTAACTTGCAAACTGGCTCAACAATTTGTTTTTCTTCCTTCAGAGATACTTTCAATACATGCTGATGACAGAAACTGACTCAATGAATTTAATAACCAAGGACTTATACAAATCCTCATTAAAAGACAAACTTCCATCCCTTTTTTTTATTCTTTTTAAAAAATTTTTAAAATTTTTTATAAACATATAATGTATATTTAGCCCCAGGAGTACAGGTCTGTAAATCACCAGGTTTACACAACTTCACAGCACTCACCATAGTTCCATCTCTTTTTATTCCAAAGTTTTCATCAAAAGGTTAAAATAATGTCTTTTAAAATCAAAACTGTCCAAGTTGATAAGAGGATTTAATCTTGACCTAAAATTCTATCCCTATCTCTAATGATGTTTTATCTATATACTGTAAATTTTAACTATATAGTAAAATGTCCCATGAGTCTTATATTGACTTCCCCATTGCCAGACTCTATCACATTTTTGTCTTTAAACTAAATTTCTCATATACATATACCACAAAAACATTTCCAACAGAGATTCACCAGATACAACTTTATATGACATACAGTTAGAATACTGACTTTCGGGCGCCTGGGTGGCTCAGTGGATTAAGCCGCTGCCTTCGGCTCAGGTCATGATCCCGGGGTCCTGGGATCGAGTCCCGCATCAGGCTCTCTGCTTGGCAGGGAGCCTGCTTCTCCCCTCCCCTCTCTGCCTGACTCTCTGCCTACTTGTGTAATCTCTGTCTGTCAAATAAATAAATAAAATCTTAAAAAAAAAAAAAAAAGAATACTGACTTTCATTGAGAAAAGGTACCATGAAAACAATTCTTAGAACTGCATTGAAAAAGATAATTTCTTTAACTGTATGCCTTACTCTTATACTCCAGACCCCCAAGGATTAATGGTACCCTGTATAAATGTGCTAATGAATTTAGAACCTGGATATTCATTCACACAAAAGATTTAACCTTGAAATCACCTCAAAGAGCAACACATTTCTCATAAAGCATTTCTCTAAAAGATGAACGGACTTTCTGAGTAAATATAACAGATCAGTAATGTCAATGGAAGGGACACATGCCCGTTTCTCTCTGTGTGTAGTATCTTTAAAAGAAAGGGAATCTGAGAGACACAGGGAGCTAGACTGGCACCAGACCGAAGTGTGACAAGGCCCACACGAATTTGTCCATTTCTGTTACCTCCCATTGCTAGACTCTCCTACCCTATGGCCCCACTGTCCCCCCTATATTTATCACTGCTGTGCTGCCCATGACATCTTTTGACTTCTCACCTCATCTTCACATTGGAGCTATAGTTTCTGATTATTGTTCAAATATCATATGAAACAGCTAGAGCTTTACATGTCTAATGAATTAGTCCATAAAATAACTTTAAAAATGAGTAAACACTTTACATATGTAGATCAATCATATATTCACTTAGAAAAAAAGGCTTGTTGGTTATCAAAAGTTTGCAAAATTAATATATGGAATTAATTATTTTTGGAGGGTGCAGGCCAACTGAAAACAAAAACTGGTGAAGAAGGAGTTTTCACATGTTACCTAACTTGTTTTTGATTATATACATAATTCTTCCTCTGCTGTCTGATGTGTAGTTGCTTAAATGTTAATTTCCACTGATAATTCTAAGTGGTCATTCAGCAGATGACATGTCAAAGAGAGATAGTAGCCTTCATAGTCATTTTGCTCCTCTGGGAACTGGGTTTTGCCCAAAAGAAAGACAAAAATTAGTATGAGAAAAACCCAGAAGTGTATCAATTGCCATGGCCCAGGGATAGAAAGAACATGCACCATTTGCAGTTGAAATCACAAGTTTAAAAAACACCCAGAGAAAACCAAAACCATTTTATTCCTAATTACTATATCAATCTGTTTTAGGGCATGCTGTTATCTCTCATGGTGTTCAGGCAACTGTTTTACCAAAAAATAAGAAATGAAATCAAACACAGAAACAAAAGAGAGCACATCTCATTATAAACTAAAAAGCAGTTTATAAATTGTTTTGCTTCTGCTCAGTTATTACATAAATTATGAATTTATATATGAATTCAGCTGTACATCTTAATAAAAACATTCTGACAGTCTTTGAAAAGTTGAATCCGTACTTATCAAGCTTCTAAAGTTAATTTCTATTAACATGAAGCACAGAAGGTAGAGAAATCACTTGAAAGACACCAGAAAAAATGAAAAATATAAATATAAAATATGGGACATTCTAAAAGAATTGATCCAGCTTTTGTAATAAGCAATAGTAGAAAGTAAAAACAATAAAGCAGACACTATTGCATATCAAGGGACTTAACTTATATAATGACCAAATAATGTGCCTATCTTAATATGGGTTCTTTTTTTTTTTTTTTAAGATTTTATTTATTTGACAGAGAGAGAGATCACAAGTAGGCAGAGAGGCTGGCAGAGAGAGAGGGGAGGAAGCAGGCTCCCTGCTGAGCAGAGAGCCCGATGTGGGATTCGATCCCAGGACCCTGAGATCATGACCTGAGCCGAAGGCAGAGGCTTAACCCACTGAGCTACCGAGGTGCCCCTCTTCTATGGGTTGTGATTAAAACCAATCATAGCAAGATCATTACTGAGACTCATCAGAGACACTTAATTATGATTTGGGTATCAACTGCCAGCAAAGAAGTATTGTTAATACTTAAGTGCTTTGATAATTATATTTGGGTTATACTTGGGTTAACTTAGCACTGCTCCCTCTGCTCTTGAATATAGTAGACAATTTTCATGATTATTTTAACTAAAAGATATGAACATAATTGTCTCCTTCCTCTTAAAAGTATTCAATAGCTCTTCATGAACAGTAGGGAAAATTTTGGACTTCTTTATTTTCAAACAAAGCACTTCATCAACTACAATTTTTACTTTCCTAAATTCACTACTCACCCTTAGTCAAAAACACAAACCAAATTACTTGAAGTTTCAGACACAGTCATATTACAGCTATTTGCCTTTGCATCTATCTGTCTGGCATGCCATCATCTACTATTTGGAAAAAACACTGATCAAGAGCCTGTGTCAGGACTAGCATAGTCTTACTGCAGGGTGAGTGGCCTCTTACTAGGTAATTCAAAAAGTCATACTTGGTACAGAGAAAGAATGCCAGATAATATTACAGGAGAAGTTTTTTAAAAGTCTGGTTAAAGACTTAAGATCAAGTGAGGCATGACAGCTGACAGATAGGTAGAACCAACTACACTTTTTCATTTACCTATGTTAACATAAGTAGCAAATGCTTAACCTAATCAAGATTTACACTAACCTAAGATGTTTGCTTCCTCCCTGCCCCCACCCACCACCAATTTGATATGTATTTTCTTCATATTCCCATAGCCTTCTGCTTGTCACAGGATAACTTATTTGTTAATTTCTTTATTTTCTTTTGTGAGATTATTTAAAGGTCTGGATAATTTCTAATGATGACTTCTAACCTTGCATCTAGCACAATTATCTGACTTACTGTACATAGGCATATGGGGACTTTATTATGGAATAAAGAATTATTTGGTGGAGAGTAAGAATATGAAGTATATAGAAACTTTAAGCAAAATCTGGGTCTTCTAAATGCTAAATTTCAGTAAATGAATTGATATTATAATATTTTGCATATGTACTTTTTTGGGTAGTGAATGACTTTGCTATATTTAAAAAGAAACATATATATATATTTTTTAAATATTTTACTTATTTATTTGACAGACAGAGATCACACGTAGGCAGAGAGGCAAGCAGAGAGAGTAAGGGAAGCAGGCTCCCTGCTGAGCAGAGAGCCCGATGTGGGGCTCGATCCCAGGACCCTGGGATCATGACCTGAGCCGAAGGCAGAGGCTTTAACCCACTGAGCCACCCAGGCGCCCCATATTTTTAAAAATATATATTTTTTAAAGATTTATTTATTTTAAAGAGAAAGAGAGAGAGAGAGAGAGAGAGGCAGAGAGGGGTCAGGGGGAGGGGCATAGGAATAGGGAGATATACTGGCTCCCTGTTCAACAGGGAGGCTGTCTTGGGGCTCATCCCAGGAGGTTCAGATCATGACCTGAGCCAAAATCAAGAGTCAAATGCTTAACCAACTGAGCCACTCAGGCATCCATTCTTTTAAAGATAATCAACTACTGACTCTGAAAACTGGTCCTAAGTTTTTGCATATTTTATTGCTTAAACAATTCAAAAGTACAGTCATTAGTATACATTAGTTCCCGGTTTCTATATCGAAATCTTTGATAATGCTAAGTCTTTGAGTTGTAAAATTTCCCCAGGGGATTGGAAATATATTCTTATGATGGCTTCTTGATCTTTTTTTGTTTTTAATTAAATCCTGGTTCTTATTTATTTATTTTTAATTTAAATTCAATTAGCCAGGGGTGCCTCGGTGGCTCAGTGGGTTAAAGCCTCTGCCTTCCGCTCAGGTCATGATCCCAAGGTCCTGGGATCCAACCCCACATTGGGGTTCTCTGCTTGGCAGGGAGCCTGCTTCCTCCTCTCTCTCTCTCTCTGCCTACTTGTGATCTCTGTCAAATAAGTAAATAAAATATTTAAAATAAATAAAATAGTAAATAAATATATGTATATAAAATATAATAATATATAAATTCAATTAGCCAACACATAATACATCATTAGTTTCAGAGGTAATTTTCAATAACTTATCAGTTGTGTATAACATACCCAGAGCTCATCATATCATGTACCCTCCTTACTGTCAATCACCCAATTACCCTATCCCCCCTACCCACCTCCCCTCCAGCAACCATCAGTCATTTAAGACTCTCTCATGGTTTTTCTCCCTCTGATGACTTCCCATTCAGTTTCCTCTCTCCTCCCCAACGATTCTTATCTTTTATTGTATCCTCAAGCAAAGACCAAAAAGGAGATTGAATAAAAATAGAACCTATCAGAGAGAGTACTTTACTTCACTGATAATCGGTAATGTTAGACAGAATTGAACAGGGCCCACAACTCTTGTCTATCTGACTGGTAGGCTTAGAGAAATTAATTTTAAACCCACTGGATACCACATTTTCAAAGCTAGGGGAATGTAAAGGAAACTGCTTATGGTTTCCATCCAGAGAATTTTTAGAAGGAAACCGCTTTGTAAATAGAAAATAATTGTCTATAAAGTATCAGAATAATTCTCAAAGTAATTGATAATGGAACAGAAAAAAATAGTATATAATTGCAAAGTATTGTCTTATGCCATGTTTAAGGCTTATATGACTGAATACAGGAAGGCTGTATTCAGCCTTATATGACTGAATACAGGAAGGCTGAATACAGGGATAAGTTAAGGCTTATATGAATTGAATACAGGAAGCAGTAGGAGCTTCATTTTTAGACAAAGAAACTGAGGTACATAGAGACAAAGTAACTTGTTTAAGTGAATGACAGTTAGGTCTGAGTTTCAAACCAAGCATCTGTACTCTAGATATTTCATCTGAATTACTATTTTATATAATACAGACTGTCAGTTAATCTCCATAATTGTGAAGAAAATCCACAAAACCCAATTAAGTGTTTAGCTTGAGAGTGATATGGAAAGAATCCTTAATTTGCTTTAATTATGACCAATTTTTATGACCATAAAATTCTCAAAGGATATTAATACATCCAAATTATATTTACTTGTCTCTTCCTCTTCTACTTATAGTTCAAATTCTATCCAAATTTCATTATATAACCTAAAAGCTACATCATAACTTGTTACACATAAGTCCTCTCTCTGCTTTAAGCTATTGTACTACTTTATGTTTTTTTTTTTTAAGATTTTATTTATTTGTTTGAGAAAAACAAAGAGAGAGAGAGGGAGGGAGATAGAACCCGAGAGGGAAATAATGTCAAGCAGGCTCCATGCTGTGTGTGGAGCCCTATGCAGGGCTGAGATGATTACCTGAGCTGAACAACCCTGAGATGATTACCTGAGCTGAAACCAAGAGTTGGATATACAACTGAATTAGCCACCCAGGCACCTCATGTTGCACTTTCTCCATAACTTTTTTTATGAAACATAATACCTTCTATGGCATTTACATATCCAAATTTCTACTCTTCAGTGTGCTAGAGGTATAAACTTCCTCTTGGCCCCTGTGAATCTCAACTTTTTCATCTTTATATAAAAGTACATAGTCTGATCATGTAATTACTAAATATGATAGTTTATAGAAAGTATACTACACAGAGTTCAAAACACCAAAAGGACTGAATAAATGATGTTTTCCTTTTTTATTCATTAACTTAAGAATTAGACTTGTTTCTGATCTTTGTCAACACTATTAGAACTTGGACATTCACATATATTTCATATACTTTAACTCATACCTTTATGCATTCAACCAATATCTATTAGAGCTGTGTAATGTACAAGACTATTAAAAACTAGAAAAATACTTGTATACAAATGAGACAAGGATATAATTACATATAAACCTTCAAAGGATATGGTTCTTGTCTTTAGGTCTAGTTTCAGTTCAAATGAATTGTGATAACTTACCAAAATGTATATTGGGCAAACAACATTAAGTGAAGAAATAAAAGTTGTTGAAAATAATGCTAAATAATAATAATAAGCAGGAAATAGTCTGATATAGAGAGCACAAAATGAAATTCTGTATCCATTATATGGATATACATTAAGTGTCTTTGTTCAGATTGCTATAACAAAGTATGATAAATGTCTCCTGTTTAAGCCACACAGTCTATTTCTTACAGTTTTAGAAGATGAAGAGTCTAAGGATCAAAGTATCAGCAGATTTGGTTCTTGGTCAGGACTCTTTTCCTGGATTATAGACAATGGCTTTCTCCCTGTGTGCTCACATGACCTCTTCTGCGTGTGAGCACAAGAAGAATGAGCTCTCATGCCTCTCTCTCTCTCTCTCTCTCTTTTTTTTTTTTTTTTTTTTGGTACGGTCATCAATTCTAGCATTAGAATCCCACCCTTATGACCTAATCTCACCCTAATTACTCCCCCAAAGCCTCAGTCTCCAAATACTATCACATTAAGGATTAGGGCCTCAACAAATTAATTTGGAGTGGGACACAAACATTCAGACTAAGGCATTAAGTTCCTTAGTGATATTTCCAGAAGCTGACCAAAGAGAAAAATTCAATCACTTACATTTAAGGTCAATGACATTAAAAAAAAAAAAAAAAAAGCAAAACAGAAGCAAAAGCTGCATAGTACTGATTATTTTGATTCTGACTGAAGTTAAATACCTTTGTGCTCACTCATAAAAAGAATGAAGTGGTATGTAGTAAACAATGACTTCTAAAACATCAATACAATCAATATAATGACAAGTTTCATTAGGCAATATTTCAGTTTCCTTAAAATAGGCTATGTCATAATGTGTGATCAGAGTTTTAATAATTGTGATTCTATGCTGAACAAGTCTTAACCTAAGTAAATTACTTTCTTTCTGTGACTCATTTCTCCCATCTTTAAAGGAAGAAGTTGGGCTAGATAATTTCTTAGTCTTTTTCAGCTCAAAATAAATTGAATAAATTTTGTGTGATTAACTTTCCACAATTGTTACTCTATGTCAACATGTATTCAATGAAGAGGGTCCTGAAAATCTGGCATTATGCCACTATTTTTCAAAGTATTTTGGCAACAAAATCACTTCCTCAAAATAAATTTTACCATATCACATGAAATAGATGGAGAGTAGAAGGAGGGCTGGCTTGGTTTTAAGTGCAGTGGAAGTCCTAGAACTCAATTTCCCTCACTGCCTATAGTTCAGCAGAGCTGCCTCTGAGCTTGTTCTTCTGAGCATCTGGAACTCCAAAAACAAAGCTAGGAAATAACTGCACTGAAGGAAACACACAGGCTTTGAAATCAGCCACTTATTACCACTTTCAAATTCTGATGGTCACATTCATCCAGGATTTGTGACACCTACAATCTGGGAGGTTCTCTTTTAAGGAAAAAAATATAAAAGCATAAATACAATTTATGGATCTAAAGAAGTGGTTGAATACGAAAGGGGTTTTGAAGTTTAGCTGAATGACTGATGATGATTTGCTTCATGGACCTAAACCTCAGTTTCCTAAACTGCTAAGTAAACTGAGGAAAACAATCTTGAGGGTGGCTGTGAGAATAAATTAATGTTTGTAAAGCATCTAGAAAAGAGGCAGGAAAAATAAATATGAACTATACTACATTTGTGTTAAGGTCATGTAAACCATTAATTGTACAAGACAACATTAAACAGGCAAAGAATTTACTCAGGACCATAGAAATAGAGGAGAAGGACTCTACTGAAACCAAAGGCAGGAGTGTTTGTAAGCACTGGCATGGGTTAGTAGAAAATTACTGGAGAACATGATGGAGGAAATTGGTCAATATGATTAAGCTGTCTTTGATAACTGGTACTTATTAAAGTTTAGGCTTCTACCTCCCACAGAAGGTGAGGGATAAGAGTGTTTTATAGCCTTCCCACTGAACAATTCAGAAATTATGACTAATAATGTTATAATGCTGCCTAATGCAAGCAAAGCAGAACTAAGACCTATCATAAACAGCACAGGCACTGACAAATTTTAACTTTAACATTTCTGAAATATTTATATTAATATTTTACCCATACAAATAATCTATGGAAGGTTAATTATCACTTGTTTGACAATGTTTTTAATTCAATGCAATGTATCAAATAAACCTGCTTATTTTAAAGATTCTACTTTTGTAAGATAAAAGAGTAAATCTTTAGTGATTTACCAAGGACCCTCAAGAGTTTCAAAGTCAGTTTGAATTAAGAAAATTACATTTAGAATTCTAATTTGGGAGGGCAAATATCAGAGGTTATAAAAAATGTCAAAAGATTTGGACAACTGGCTAAAAGGGATGGTGGGTCACTAAGAAATAATACTTAGCTACCTACTTAACCGAAGTGTCAAAGGATTTTAAAGGCAAATATAGGTGGTAACATAATCGAAACAACTTTCCCTCTTTCAAAGATGAGAAGACCTTGTTCACTTAAATAATAAAATATATGATAAGGTCAGTAACCAAGAGTCAGACTCTTAACCTACTGAGCCACCCAGGCATCCCAAGAGACTCTTTAATTATAGGGAATAAACTGAAGGCTGCTGGAGGGGAAGCAGGTGGGGGATGGGCTAAATGGGTGATGGGTATTGAAGAGGGCACTTGTGTTGAGCACTGCGAGTTAAATGTAAGTGCTGAATCACTAAATTCTACTCCTGAAACCAAAATTATACTACATGTTGACTGACTAGAATTTAAACAAAAATTTGAAGAAAATTAAAAAAAATACAAAAACCCAAAATAAAACCAAACAAAAGTATTAAAGTCAATTCCTTACAATGCTTTGACATTTGGATGTCCACAGCCCTGGATCAGAAGATTTACTAATGGTTCCTGAATCAATCACTCATGAGTGAAGAAAAGCTTTAACATTGTACACCATTAAACACCACTAACCCTGGATGAAAAGTTCTGGGTGGGGAGGGAGGTCCAAAGATGAATTTAATCCAAGATACAGCACAAGAACTATCAAAGAAAATATGCATCAAAGTTAAATAGGCAAAGTGATAGAGGTGAAAGTTTGAGCTATACTTCATTGAAACAAATGGCCAGAGGTTTTTTAAGTCCTGGGGTGAGCTGGTGGGAATGTACTGAAGGGCATTAGTGGGGAGACTGGTCAATGTGATTAGTCTGTCTGTGTCTGCTAATTGGCACTTATCAAAGTTAGACTCCGACCCTCCTACAGACTGGGAGATAGAGTCATAATCTCCTTGGATGATGATCAAAGGACGTCTCCCAGGTTTTAAAGACATTCCAGGATCTGGCAAGAATCTGTGAAATCTATATTCATTTTAAGGGTCAGAGAAAGAGTTTACATTATATGTTTTCTACAGTAAGTGCTCTAGGAAAAGGATCATTAGAGTCTAGAGTCAGGAAGATATGTATCTGAAGTTTAGTTAAGCAGAGGAGAATGCTAAGGCTGTTTTGATCAGTTAATATGAATCATCCTCAGCATCAAGAGTAAGCATGTCATAAATCATCATTAACTGAAGCAAATATAATTTCTTTAAAAAATCACTCATGTTGTTTATCTTTCTTTTTCTAATTGTAGATCACAACTACTCAAAAGTAAATTATCAAATGAAAGAACTAGTCTCAAATCATCAAGAACCCAGAAAGCAGATTCAGATTCTAGAGGGAAATCAATGTAGCTAAAGGACATAAGATTACAAAATATAGAAAAGGAGTAAGTCTTTAAATAAAGGTCAAAGAGAAAAAAAAAAAAGGAGAGCAACATTATTCAGGCTCACAAAACACAGACAATCAGAAATAAAGTAAAGTAGAAGAAAAAATACTTGAGTGGCTTAAACTTTTGTATGAGTTTAGTAAAATTTCCTCAACTGCTTAAACAAGAGAAGGAAGAACTGGTTCATGCCTAGACCTCAGGCATACTTTACCTCAGATCCCTTGGACCTAGGTAAAGTATGTGTACCCCAAATTTTAAATTGTTCCAATTTAACTGATTTCAAATTTTTAGGAAAATTCTCTTATAAGTGAATTAATATGCCAATTTGCCCAATTACTGAGATCTTGATTTTTTTAACATTATATTAAACCACCAAGTTTTTCACTACCTCATATTTGTAAATCAAATGATTTTATAACTCATTAAGTATCTTGTGTTAAACAAGTTCTTGTATTTATGTATATTACCACCACAGATTTAATTTCCTAGAGAAAACCCCAGTGCATGTCATTGTCGACTCATAATAAACAGTTGATTTGTCAGTCACCAATTATACTTTGCTCTGAAAGATCCTTATGTATATATACATCATATGCATTTAATTGGTCAGCATTTTTATAGTCAATTTTAAAGGATTAGAGAATGTGATGGGGTAAGAAACCTGACAATGCGGCATGCATGCTGAAGTTTATTTGAATGTAATTTAATAAATTACTTCTAGGCCATGAAAGTTTTCATACGAAGAAAAGATGTCATCTATTATGTATAAATGAGTACATCTTGCCTTTGATTTATTTTTTTGAAAATTTTAGAGAAATGCCTACAATCTGCTGAAACACAACCATAAAAAACTTCAGAAACAGAAAAAGTAAAATAGAAAATTTCATTATTTGGTGTTTGTTATGCTGTATACAATATATCAAATATTTCCAATTTTATTTTTAAATAAATGCTTCCAAAATATTTCTTTTATGAGCAGGCATTAAATCTGAAAAGAATTCACAAGTACATTAGTATAAAAATAAGCACTAAAACATATCATACATAGGAAAAATGTGCAATTATTTGATCGATATAAGCAGGGGAGAGAGCCAGACTAAATACAGTAAGCTACGGGCTTTATATGAGAATATTTTATATTATCTGAGCTATAATTCCAAATTTTTCTACCTCATAGCCTTGGAACAGAAAACATTCAAAGCCTTCTCTGAGAGATAGGAAAGCGTATCTTTAAAGATTTTTTCACCCCTACTTGGAAATTTACTGTGATCTACACTGCCAGGAATTATTTGTCTATACTGCCTTTACTTTTGTTTGCTACACACATAGATAATTCATCTTTCAGTGTTACTGATCCAAATTAATTTTTGATAAGGGTACTTGTTTCAATTGAGATCTAATGTACTTCTTTGACATCTCCAAAATCATACACACCACTACCACCTCAAATGGCTACGGCCTGGGTATTTGGCAACTGAGTGCATTAGAAATGTTGAAAACAAATTAACATGTTATGTCAGATCCATGATTGATATACATCCATATATATATATATATATATATATATATATATATATACACATATACACATATATATATATACACGTTTCTGATAGTTACATTAGGAATTAAATTTTGTAAAATTATTTCCCCAGTGAGTCTCCCTTGCAAGGCTGACTTTTTCACTTTTTCACTGAGCACTGCCATACCCTGTGAGGACTGGTTTCATTTGTGATGGGCAGTGTCAATGTTGGTGGAAGCTATTAGGACCCCAAAGTTGTTCTGTGTTCTGTGGAAAACCAGGGCAGGAAGACTAATCCCTTTTTGGTGTTACAATCCCTTAGAGGATCACCAGAGCAGTAATATCTTAAGAGACTTTATGGAAAAAAAGATATTTTAATTGTAGTCTCCTTATTTCCTGAGTCACAGATGTATATCTGCTAGAGCTGAGCCATGGAAAAATGCAAGTTATAGACAACTCCTTCTTCCAAAAATCACACTAATAATCCTCCTATAGGTTAAGTTATTATTTGTTTTTATCTTCTTCCCTGATTTTCTCTTAAATGTATTCTCTGCAAGTAATACAAACGGATGCAAACTGATGCAGATCACTAGGTTATCAGCGAGGTTCACATAAACCTCCATTTTTCCCTGTGGAACCAACTTAGGTTCAAGCTGAAAGATCCCTACTGAAATTAAAAAAAAAAAAAAAATTAAATTTTAAAATAAAAATAAAAATTTAAATTTTTAAAAATTTTACACAGGTTAACTTCTGATCAAAATGGCCATCTTGTAGAATAGCACTTAGAATTCCTATGCTTAAATATGGGTAGAAAAATTTTTTCTTTACTTACTTTCTTCCTTTATTTTCTTCCCATATACGGTTTGTGGATATAACCAACACTTACCTTTTGGCCCTTTCCCCAAGTGAAATAAATTATTCTACATTATTCATATTTGCATTCTAAAGCTATATGTAAATCATAACTCACTCAGGTAGGGAATAAATGGAATTAGCTCTAGGTGAAATCATTTCCCTTTCTATTCTCTAAGGGCTATACAAATATGTGTTTCTTTGTTTTTTATGTAAATTGAACTTGGGACTCACTGATGACTGCCTAATAATATGTGGCAGAACTGTGGCTGAACCCATGCAGTGTGACTCCAGCAACCTCTTAACCACTGCTACCTTGTTCTTGCTTTCAATTAACCTAGAAATTAAGAATTTCCTTGACGTACTGGTGGAAAGCCTTTTATTTTCCTATGCATACTTTTAGAACCCCCCTTCATGAAGAAAGGTGAATTATTTTATTAATATGGAACAAAATTAGACACGTATTAGTCTCCCCTTATCATAGTGTGTTAGAAGTCACCAGCAGATTTAGTTTGCTCTTTGTCTCTGGTCTATTTTGGCAGACCCACATTATCTGTGTAAGACTCATTTTCTTCAAGATCGCCCATAATGTCCACACCTGAAGGTTGAAGTGGCTTCAAGTTCAACTCATGCCCTCTAACTCAGCTTCTGATAAAGCTAACATTTCTCACTAGTTCACATTTGTGCGTATTATTCAATTGCTTCAAAACTGAGTTTTGATTGTAGTGTGACTGATTTCTACCTGTATTCCATTATGCTAACATTTACTGAAAGCTTACTACAGATCTCTCAAACATCTTTTACATAACTTAGATACAGCAAAACTATGATACAGGTGTTAGTATATCCATTTTCTTTATGAGGAAACTTAATTTCTGACAATTTAAGTATCTTGACACAGTTATTTAATATACTACATCCAGTGAGCAATAATGTTCTTTTCAGTCTTAGACTCTTCACGTTCTGTTTGAATCTAAATAATAAGTAGCTGATAGCCTATCCGAAGCTCTATGGAATGTTTAATACACCAACTTCAAAATTAGAAGCTTGCATAAAATTGTATTGTTGATTCTTGCCTTCATTTCATCCTTCTCTTCTAAGATGTAATATTCCATGAGGAACTCTCCAAACATTAAACATCCTTGGAAAATATTACTTAGCTGGCTGAAAGTCAGATTAAATAAATACAACGTAGAAAAGGTTATAATCAATGGAATAGAATTATTTCTCTATTTTCCAGTTAGTTTTAGCTACTGAAGTAATTTTGCCAGTGCAATCTTCCTGTGAGTAACATGTATTATAGTAACAGAATAGTCTTTGATCCACAATAGCTGTGGGGAAAATATAGAAGGTTTAGCACATGTGTGTATGAGCACATATATACATACACAATGTTAAAACTGATTTATAAAAAAGTTTTCATTTCTGGGGTGCTTTAGTTTTTCATATTGTTCTGGATCAGTGACATATTTCCACATGGAAATATTCTAAGACATTTAAAATTTTAAATGTCCGGTGATCCTATGGTCATATAACCAATACTATTTATGGAAACTATTTGCATGTAAGAAAAACGTTTCTTTAAAAAAAAGAACTTGGAGCACCTGGGCAGCTCAATGGATTAAAGCCTCTGCCTTTGGCTCAGGTCATGATCCCAGAGTCCTTCCCAAAGGGCTCTCTGCTCATCAGGGAGTCTGCTTCCTCCTCTCTGCCTGGCTCTCTGCCTACTTGCAATCCCTGTCTGTCAAATAAATAAATAAAATCTTTTAAAAAATAATTAAAAATAAATAAATAAATAAAAGAACTTTACAGTGAAAAGCTGAAAGCTTTTCCTCTAAGATTAGGAAAAAAGACAAGAATGCCCACTATCTGCACTTTTATTCAACACAGTATTAGAAGCCTAATAGGAGGTGGCTCAGTGGGTTAAAGCCTCTGGCTTTGGTGCAGGTCATGATCCCAGAGTCCTGGGATCCAGCCTCACATCGGGCTCTCTGCTCTGCAGGGAGCCTGCTTCCCTTCCTCTCTCTCTGCCTGCCTCTCTGCCTACTTGTGATCTCGTCAAATAAATAAATAAAATTTTCTATTTAAAAAAAAAGAAGCCTAATAGGAAATTTAGTTAGAAAAAGGAAGTAACAGACATCTAAACTGGAAAGGAAAAAGTAATACTACCTATTTACAAATGACATGACAGTATATTTATAAAACCCTAAAGACTACACAACAAACCATTCGAATAAAATAAATCAATAAAGTTGAGGGATATAAAAATCAAAATACAAAATCTGCTGAGTTTCTATACACTGATAACAGACTACTGGAAGAAATTAAAACAATCTCATTTGCAACTGCATCAAAAAGAAAAAAAAAAAATATCTAGAAATAAATTTAACCAAGCAGGTAAAAACCTAGACATTAATGAAAAAATAGAAGATGCAAGTAAATAAAAAGATATTCCATACTCACGGATTAAAAAAATATTCTTAAAATGTCCATACTACCTAAAACAATCTACTGATTCAGTGCAATCGCTATCAAAATTCCAATGGCATTTTCCACAAAAACAGAATGGAACCAGAGAAGATCCCTAATTACCAAAGTGATCTTGAAGAAAAGAAAGAACAAAGCTATAAGCATCACATGCCCTTATTTCAAATTTTATTACAAAGGCATAGTAATCAAAACAATATGGTATTGGCATAAACACATACATACAGATCAGTGTAACAGAACAGAGCACCCAGAAATAAATTCATGCATATATGGTCAGTTTATGACAAAGAAGCCAAGAAATTAAAATGGGGAAAGAACAATCTCTTGAGTAAATAGTGTTAGGAAAGATGAATAGCCACATGCAAAAGAATGAAACATTATCACTATCTTACACCATACACAAAAATTAACTAAAAATGAATTAAAGATGTGAACATAAACACTTGAAACCATAAAATTTTTGCAAGAAAACAGAGGTGGTAATGTCCTTGACTTTGGTCTTGGTGATGATTTTCTGAATTTGACACCAGAAGCAAAAACAACAAAAGCAAAAATAAATAAGCAGGACTACATCAAAGAAAAAGCTTCTACAAAGTAAAGAAAACCATCAACAAAATGAAAAGTCAGGGTGGAGCTCCACTGGTAGAGCATGTGACTCTTCCTCTTGGGGTTGTAAGTTCAAGCCCCATGTTGAGTGCAGTGATTGAAAAATTCTTTTTAAAAAATGAAAAGGCAGGACGCCTGGGTGGCTCAGTTGGTTAAGCAGCTGCCTTTGGCTCAGGTCATGATCCCAGCGTCCTGAGATCAAGTCCCACATCAGGCTCCTTGCTTGGCAGGGAGCCTTGCTTCTCCCTCTGCTTCTGCCTGTCACTCTGTCTGCCTGTGCTCGCTCGCTCTCTCTCTCTAACAAATAAATAAATAAAATCTTTAAAAAAAAAAATGAAAAGGCAACCTTTTGAATCGGAGGAAAAAAAAAATTTAAACATGTATCTGACTGAGAGGTTAAAATCCAAAATATATAAATATAGAGAACTCCAAAATAAGTTAAAAAGACATATAATTCAGCAGCAAAAAAGTGAAAGAAAGAAAAAAGTAAAAGAAAAAAAAAGGAAATTAGATTTTTAAAAAAATGGGCAGATGATCTGAATAGACCTTTTTCCATCAAATAAATACAGATAGCCCCAACAGGTACATGAAAAGATGTTCAACATTCATTAGAAAAATGCAAATTAAAACCACAATGAAATATTATCTCATACCTTTTAGAATGAGTATTTTAAAAAGACTAGAAAGACAAGAGATAAGTGTTGGTGAGGATGTAGAGAAAATGAAACCTTTGTGTACTGTTGATGGGAATGTTAACTGGAGCAGCCATTTTGGAAAACAGTATAAAGGATCCTCAAAAAGTAAAAAAAAAAAAAAAAAAAAAAATTTTTAAATAAAAATAACAAAAAAAAAAAAAAATAGAACTACCATATCATCCAGCAATTCTGCATTTGGATATTTCTCTGAAGGAAACAAAATCACTAATTTGAAAAGAATTAGGTACCCCCATGTTGACTGTGGCATTATTTACAATACCCAAAACAGAGATACAATCTAAGTGTCCATCAATGGAGGAATGAATAAAGAAAATGTGGCATGCATACACAACAGAATTTTATTTAGCAATTAAAAAAAAAAAAAGAAATGCCCACCAGGAAGACAAATACTGTATGATCCTACTTATGTGAAATCTAAAAAGATTAAAAAAGAACAACAAACTCACTCATACAGAGAACAGACTGGTGATTGCCAGAGGCAAGAGTGGAGGGGCGCCTGGGTGGCTCAGTGGGTTAAGCCTCTGCCTTCGGCTCAGGTCATAATCCCAGGGTCCTGGGGTCCTGGGATCCTGGGATCGAGCCCCATGTCAGACTCTCTGCTCAGCGGGGAGCCTGCTTCCCCCTCTCTCTGTCTGCCTCTCTGCCTACTTGTGACCTCTCTTTCTGTCAAATAAATAAATAAAATCTTTAAAAAAAAAAGAGTGGAAAAATGGGTGAAGGGGTCAAAAGGTACAAACTTCCCGTTTTAAAGTAAATTAGTCATGGGGATATAATTAACAACATGGTGATTATAGCTAATAATACTATACTGCACATTTGAAAGTTGCCAAGAGAGTGGATCTTAAAAGTTCTCATCACAAGAATGAAAAGTGATGAATGTTAAACGAGGCTATCATTTCACAATGTATACAAATATCAAACCATTATTTTATACACCTGAAACTAATATGTTAATGTCAATTATACCTCAATTTAAGAAAAAGAACTTTACCAGATAATTCTGATATATTAAAATTCAGGGTTAGGAATAATGTTCTAAAGCCCAAGTAAACTCTATTCTGATACAGCTTATATGCTTTCTTAGAGATTCTATCAGATTTGGGGAACCAAAATTCACTAACTTCTCCTGGCAAATAAACTTAGACATTGGTTTTTGAGTCACAAAAATAAAGGTTTGATTCTAACTCCACTATTTGGCAACCGATGTGTCCCTGAATATTTTCTTTAAAGATTTTATTCATTTATTTGAGAGAGAGAGAGCGCGAGAAGGGGGAAGGCCAGAGGGAGAAGCAGGCTCACTGACAAGCAGTGAGCCTGATGCGGATTCGATCCCAGGACTCCAGGATCATGACCTGAGCCGAAGGCAGTCGCTTAACCAACTGAGCCACCCAGGCATCCCTGAATATTTTAAATTAACTTATAAATGTTGTTTAAATTTTATTGTGTAAAATGATTAGGATTACATAATTCTTAAGAGCTACACAATTTGGGATGCTTTACATATACAACCAATGAACATGTACATTTGAACAGAGTCCCAGACTTCTGTGTAATGGACATAGAATGCCCACTTTGTACATGTCTATAGAAATGTCAGTTGTTTTTTATTAGCACAACTTTGTCAACAGTTCTCACACTGTGTCAAGTTTTAAGTACTTGTTTTAAGTACAGTCTGGAAAAATGAGCTTCATGGTGAATCAGTGTCATGGTGACTATCTCCTAATTCCTAAATTTGGATTCTACCATTCTCAAAGCATACCCTAGTTATGCTCCATCTCAGTAATATAAGAAATCAGCTGTTAGATCACACCTAAGTACACTCCTAGAATACAAAACCATTGCTTTTCATTTTTTATCTCCATTAGAATGCAGTGTTTAACAGTATGGAGCTTGAGATCAAATAGCCTGGGCTTGTATTACTTTAATGCTTTGTGTCTCTTTAGTTTTGGAGAACTAAATTCACACATTTTATCTTGAAAGACAGGGTGGTGACACCTACCTGAACATGTAATTTGAAGACACCTTGGAAATCAAATTCTGATTGAATGAGTAGAGAATAAATGAATGTATTTCATGAGTAACTCTGAAACAATGTTTTTTTATGGTTTCTCAGGCTTAGCTTTGAGCACAGCCATAAGATAACTGTGTAGGCATTTATGTAATGTGACAGAACTTTCCACCTCATATAGTGATATATGGAGATGACAACCGTATTGCAGAGAAATCTCTTTATGTTTCTACCTCCTAATAAAACATTCAATACACACCCCCCATTGTTCACTTTCAATATTAGTTTCCTTTTAATATCACAGTAGTTGCTAGTTCAATTACAAAAGTTCCTTTTTAATATAGTAAATATGTTTTACTTCCCTAGATATCATAATATAGAGGCATAAATAATTTCAGCATTAATACAAAACATTTATTGAGCCTCACTACGGGCAATGCTTATATGTGACAGGTGCTTAACAGTGATGGATTTGATCCCACAGGAAGTTAATTAAGTTATTCAGGCACTGGGTTTCTATTTGGAAAGTTCCCTTAAAAGCTCTTGGTAATAGCTAATTGTGCTTCTGTTTTATATTACTTGACAGCCATAGCTGATGTTTATTCTGCACCTGGTTTTCCACTACATGTATCACAATAATAATTCCTGTGACTTACAGCAAATATATCTTTATAATTGCTAGTAGGATAAGACGGCATTCTTATGAGGAGAGAGATCCCACATTTTTTTTTTCAGAGAAATAAATTCAAGTTATTTCTACATTAATAGTTTGGGAAGTAGAATAAAATGCCATAGATTTATCTAACAATTTGGGTTACAAAGTAGAGTTAAGTTCTTTAGCAGATCAAATGTAAATAAATACAACTTTTTCCTAGCTAACGAGGAAGCTCACAGGGACCTGAATATTTCAGACCTCAATTTTTTTAATCTTCTGAACTTATTTTGATTAAAATAAAATCCCTTATCCTGTTGTATATTATGTGGCATTTCATTTGGATGTCACATAAATGGTGCAGAAAGCACTTAGATAAATTTCTAGGAAAGTAGATACTTGGAGAAGTAAACAGAGTTCTTCAATCAGTAACTATGCCAGCTGCAGCACTAAATATTCACTTAGTACAGACACTTAACGTCATAAGTAAACTACAGAATGTTAAGTTCTATACAGCTGTTTTCCCACTCTCCCCATTCAGAAAGGAGCATTTAAGTATTTCACATTATTTTTGTTTAAATTTAAAAGCTGTATGAAACGGCATGGAATTTTACTTCATATTGTTTCATTTAACATTCACATTTCATTAGCATGTTTTAGTATTTCTATTATTTTTATGAATTGAGTGTAAATTGAGAAATAATTCTGTATAATAAATTTTAGTATATGTTATCATTACAGTAATTATTTTGCTATTGTTTCATTTTAGATAATTCTACCATAGTTCTGAGGAACCCTTACTTTCTACAACGTTGTTTCAAGTTAAAGGCAGCATTCTAATCAACCTTGTAAATCTTTATTATACCCTCAATATGATTTTACTTTACTTTTGCTATCTTTTAAATTATCTCCATTAGCATATTTCTCGAATCATGGAATTAAGAGCTGGAACTCTACTGAAATAACTTTTGTATAATGTTTTCCATATGGAATGGTGACATTGTTTATTCACTATTAGGTATTTTTCACTATAATCAGATTGCTTCTCTTCAACTACATTTACCTGGATTTATTTATAGTTTCCAATCCAGAAGTATATGAAATGGCAATTTTGACATAGAAACATCCCCTTGGAAGAATTGGGCCTTTCAAATTGTCTATCTATACCTTTTCCCTTGGTAACCTCACCCCATCTCCTGGAATTAAAGGCTGAAATGAACCCATGTGTTGAAAACATTTAAGTATCATTATTCCAGGTCTTCCTTCCAAACCCAGACTTAAATTGGAGCTGCCTACTCGTTATTCTCTACTCACATGAGACTGGACATATCAAACTCTGTGTGCCCAATCTGAAAATGCTTTTCTTGCCAAGCCTCCTCCACTTTTAATCTGTTTCATTTCAGGCACTGGCAATACTCCAGTTGCTTATGCTAAAATTGGTACCATTTGTAACTCCTCTCTCTCACACTGCACATTTAGTCTCTGTAAAATCAATTTGCTCGACTTTCAAAATGCTCTGTAACCAGGAACTGATCATTTTATCATTTCCACTGCTCCCACCAAATTTTACATATTTAAAATTAATGGGAGAATCTTCAAAGAGTTTTTCCTGCTTCTACCATTGCCCCTACATTCTGTTCTTCATTAGCCATTTGAAAGACCTGTTGAAGTGAAAGCCACGGCATATCACTCCCTTGCCCCAAATCCTGAAGTGTCTCCCGTTTAACTTAGTTACAGGACTTAAAAGGCTCTCTATAACAAGGTCCCTATTCTCTTACCACTCATCCCATCCTCCTATCAGGTATGCAAACAAAGGCTTGCTTCCTCAATATTCCAGGAAGGTGCTGGGCTTAATGCCTGCCTACCTTAAGGACTTTGCTCTAGCTATTCCCTCTGCAGAATCACTCTATCTATAGATAGAGGCATGGCTGACAGTCCTACCTCAGTCTTTGCTCATATGTCACTTTATCCATGAGGCCTACCCTGACCATCCTATTTCATAAAGCAATATTCATACCTTCCTCAGTCATGTGCCTTCCCTATTAACTCATTAGGTATCCCTGATCTTTACCTGGCTCTTTTTATAGTGCTTATCACTGTCCTCTATTGTATGTTATACCTATTTTATTTTGTTAATTCTGCTCTCTGCATTAAAACTGAAGTTACTAAAGTTCAATAACAACAGATAACATTAGGTATCATCATTAGTTTGTTCTTGTATGTATCCAAATGCTTTGTCAAGTGCTTGGTAGCTAGCAGGTGCATAGTAAATATTTTTTGAATGAACAGGTTTTCAATTTACCGCAAAACATGCAGGCTGAGTTTAGCCCCTAGCTAAATGTTACATTTAATTTGTTCATGATACTAAATTGCTATTTTAACACTCCCAGTTTGTACAAAAATCAAGAATGCTTTGGATACTCTGAGAATTCAAGTCTTGTGTACATCTTACCACTTCATTCATATTATTTTTGTAATTCCCCTTCAACAAAAGTCAACACGCATTATCTCCTTTTCATTGCAGTCACAAAGTTTATTCATGAGATAATATTTATTTCTTTTCACCATTTTTAAAGCTTTTATTTAAATTCAGTTTCTTAACATACAGTGTATATTAGTGCCAGGAGTACCATATCGCCATTATCTTTCTTGAAAGGACTTCCTCCCCATCTTTAGTTCTTTTGTATATTTATCCTTATAAACTATTTCTAATTGCTCCAGAAAAATTACATGAATTATAAATGCATTAATATTTTTTCTGCTTTAATTCTATTTTAATTCCTTTTAGAATATGAAAGCATCACTTATGTAAGTTTATTTTATATAGCTGTGCTAATTTATGATTCAACATAAATAATCAGTTCATAAATGTGAATGGCTTCTTTCAATAAATTATTGTAGGTTATAGAAACATCTGGTTAGAACTCAGTAGAATCAATTTTCAGCACCACATTCCCAAAGTTATGGGTGTGATTCCCTGATTCATTTTGTGTTAAAAATATGCCCTTGAGTGCAGTTATGGAAGACAAAGTACTGGTGTCAGTGGTATCCTTGCAGAATGTCATTATAATCAGCAGCAACACAATGAAAGTGTAGCTGGCAGTAAACCATGAGCCATATCAATTACATTTGAAATTAAAATACTTCCAGTAATGAAATGTTAGTTTGCAGCAGAGTTACTGAAATATTACCCCTACTCAGGTGCATCTCAGGAATTTCTGTATTCCTGCTGCTAGTATACTTGCTTCATGCTTTAAATATTTTGTTCTCGAAAAATGATGGCAGTGCTGACAGTTCTCTCTACATTCTTTGGTTTAAGAATATCTCAGATAATGGATATGAGGCTCCTAACTAACATTTCACACTAGCATTTCATTTATGGACAAGGATCTGTCAGATACAAGTCTAATAAGACATTCAAACAGAGATGTGTTCCAAGTGTAACCAATACCTTCAGGTGGTCGAACTTTCACACAAGCAATTTCAATCTTATCTAAAAATAAGTTTAACATCTTCATGGATTTGAAGGTTACATTATGTGGGTAAAGGAATTTATCTCTCCATAGATCTGTGTAACAGAATCTAATATAATAGTATGTGACAGAATTTGCTGGTTTTTAGTTACAGTAATCTTAAACTAGCTTCACGCTAATTAAGCAGAACTTTTTCTTTTCAAGTAGAACTTTTGATGGTGGGTTACATATAATCATGTATCGGTTAAAATTTTACATTAGATAGGTATATTCTATTAACCTAGTTACCTTATTACATTATTTATTAACTTCTGTGTATTAAAGTGAGGAGGAATATATTATAATTAGGGCTTTTTTAGTCAAAATTATGACATAACTACTGTGTTTTTGTCAATGTAGTATTTGTCTTTTGATCCCTTTATCCAAATGTACCCAAACTTGTGACTCAAGCCTTTATCCAAGCTATTCTTGCCTCACAGTGTGTATGTACTGAATAAAGTATTGTTAAAATAAACTGTTCATATCAGAGAGATCAAATGGGGAGGGTATATGCTATGGCAAATGCTGGGAAGTGTGTAAGCCTGATGATTCACAGACCTGTACCCCTAGGGCTAATAATACATTATATGTTAATAAAAAATAAAAACAAAAAAAAGAAGAAGAAGAAGAAAAAAAATCAACTTCTACCTTTTTCTGGGTCTATGATTTTTTTTTAAAGATTTTATTTATTTATTTATTTGACAGAGAGAGACACAGTGAGAGAGGGAACACAAGCAGTGGGAATGGGAGAGGGAGAAGCAGGCTTCTCGCTGAGCAGGGAGCCCAAAGCAGGGCTTGATCCCAGGACCCCAGGATCATGACCTGAGCCGACTGCAGATGCTTAGTGACTGAGACACCCAGGCGCCCCTGGGTCTTTGGCTTTATACAATATTCTTCCTCTCTTGCTCTTCTGCACCAATAAATTAAAAGTAACTCACAAGAAATAACCTGATATAATTAACTACAGCTAGTAGACTGAGACTCTGATATAAAACTTGGTTAAAATAATATCTAAAAGATCAATTTCTAAATGACTGAGTTTTCCTCTTTATTGAAGTAGGCTGATAGAAGAAGAGACTGTAAGTTTACAGACTGTACTTATTATACAATTTGGGCAGGACACATACACATTCAAAATCCTGGTCTTCTGACAGCTCCGTTAGGGAGCAATACACACAGTGAAGCAAGAAAATACAGGCTCAGTATTGTAGTCCTTCGTTAGAAATGGGTCCAATGTGAAATTTCCGGATGCAGCATACACTCAGGTAGGGTCTTTTATTTTCTTGTGCAAGAAAATTCTAAGATTCCTTGACCAAAGCACACCCAGAGAATATGGAAAACAAACAAAAGGTCTGGGATTGCGCAAACCACAATGGAAAAAAAAGGACCTCATTTGTTGGGTTCATGGAAGAAGTGATAAAGAAAAAGTAGCAGCTCCAATGACCATGAAATGTGAGGACAGCCCAAGTGTGGCCACCGTCTTCTTTTTTCTCTACTCTGTGCTATGATAGAAGAAAGCATCCAGAAAAGTGGGGGTGAGGAGGTAGGACAGTGGGAATTCCAGAAAACCTAAAAAAAAAAACCACTAGTGTCCTAACCACTGAATTCATGTATTATGGATATTTTAATGGAACTAAACAACCATCTCAACTTTTTTATCTTTGCCATATCTAGTTCATATTTTCAACATTTTCCAATTGGGTTGACTGCAAAAGCTTCATAATGGACTCCGGTGTGCCCCCTACCCACTGCACTGACATCAGAATAGTTTCATTTTTATTCTTTTGTTACTTTTCCCTTCTTATAGTAAATCTCATTGCATCTAAATATGATAAAGGAAACAAAACATAGTAAAAATTTATCTAAATATGATAAAGGAAACAAAACATAGTAAAAATTCTGACATAACTAGTGGTGGCATTTTGACACATTTGAGTGTTCTATATATATTTTTTTTCACAATTGATATCTGACCATATAGTTGTGCACTGTTTATTTATTGTGCAAATGTTAACTTAGCTGTTAGATAGAATGTGCCAGATATTGTTCCTAACACCAAGAACACAGCACTGACAAAACAAATTTCCTGCTCTCATGGAACTTATACTCGTTAGTGAGAAACAGGCAATAAACAATAAATAAATGAATAAACCACAACATAATACTAAAAAATAAAACCATGATAAGGTGAGAAAGTGTTGGGCATGGGGGGGCGTGGAGCAAAGGACATTCTATGCTGGTATTACTGAGGAAGATGTCATGATAATGTGACATAGGTTCAGAGATAGAAATTTTGGGAATATTCTTCCATGTTATTAAAATTCCAATGCCTATTTCAATGGTTGCACAGTATTCCTTTATATGTACTTGCAGTCACATTTAACTGTTTAAATTTCAGGCTAATTTTTCTGTAATGTAAGTGGACTAAAGCCAGCATAAACAATATAAGATTTGCTCACATTTCTACTATAAGGATAGACATTTTATTTTTATTTTTATTTTTTAAAAATATTTTATTTATTTATTTGACAGAGATCACAAGTAGGCAGAGAGGCAGGCAGAGAGAGAGAGAGAGAGAGAGAGAGAGAGAGAGGAGGAAGCAGGCTCCCTGCTGAACAGAGAGCCCGATTCAGGACTTGATCCCAGGACCCTGGAATCATGACCTGAGCCAAAGGTAGAGGCTTTGACCCACTGAGTCACCCAGGTGCCCTAAGGATAGACATTTTAAATGTACATTGCTACAACAAAATTTAATATTTTTTAATGATCTAGTAGTCAATACTGGTCTGCTTTTCAGAATGCATATAATAGATTGTTTCCAGAAGTATATATTGAATGCATATAATAGATTGTTTCCAGAAGCAAGCCAATCTGCTTATTACTATTCCATGGTTACTAACTGGATAGAAAAAAGAGCAGGTTTTTTTTTCTTTTAATTGCTATTTCCCTGATTACTAGTTTAGGTAACCATATGAAGCAAATTTTTTCCTCTCTGTATTGTAGTTTCTACTCAGGTGTTCAAGAGCCAATGGATCAATCAATTATTTTACTCTCCTCACTCTTACCCTTATGCTTACTTACTCTCAGTAGCCTGTCATTATTGCACATGGGTTTAGAATTTTCTTTTCTTCAGCAAAGGTAAGCTCTGCAAATACAATTTTAAACCTCAGGGGCAGAATAACTTTAGTGTGGTTGAAGGGGGTCCAGGATAAATGATCTCACCTCTTCTCTGCCCACCTAATATCTAGTGAACTTAATGGGTTCCCCTAAATTTTTTTTAAGTTGTCCATAGGAAAATGTGTACATTTCTTGAAAATTTTTATGGTTTTGTTAACTTTAAAATTTATTTCTTACCTTTTGTTTCTTGAATTCTAGCCATATACATCAAATTGCATTTTCCTCATATGTATCATAATTTCATTTACTTTTCTTGCCTTTTTCTTCTATAGAAAAAGCATTCTTACTACATGGTCCACTTCAGCTTCAAAACTACTTTGAATCATTTAAACCTCAAAGAAAACGACCAGCTCTCAACCCCCTTCCAATCTGGGTTGGGCATCTGTGCTCCATTTTCATGGTGGAGTACAGTGTTCTCAACATATTTCTATCACAGCCATGTGTTTGTTCACTTTATATCTTCTACTAAGTCCCTTGAGGATGCAGATAAAGTTGTATTCATTGCATTTGCTTTGAGCATTCAGAGAATGCTATTCCGTGGTTCCTAAACAAATGGGAACAGGAACATCTCTACCTTTCATTCATTCTGACATCTTCCTAGAATCCCCAACAACCTTTAAACAATTTCTCTCTCACATCAATACCTGATGACCTTTAGACCAAACTTCAATCCAGTTACTTAGGGATAAAACATATCTGATATTTTCTCAGTATTTTTTCATTGCCTACCAAGCTAAGTCAAAATGGCACAACTTGATTTAAAAAACCTTCTATACCATGGTCCCAGTCTAATATTTTAGCCTGATACGGAGATGAGTCTGAAAATCTCTGAACTTCTTAGTACTGGCTATCACTATTTCCCCAGTATCTGCCAGAAGTCATTGCATTATGAAGGTCTTGCACTTTATTCATGTTATCTGCCTAAATTGCCTTCCCTGTTCCCCCCCAAATAAAGGGGAAATCTACTTTCTCTGAGCTCTTATATGACTTTGTAATTCTCGTACAGTGCTAATTATATACTGTCTTTTAAAATTAGTATTTGTACCTGAACATTCTTCTCTTCTATGTCCTATAAATCATATTTGTCACATATGTTATTAAAATTTTGACTTTACACATTGCTTATATGCCTCAGGAGCTAGTATAACACCTTATATAACAGATATTCAATGACCACTAAATACATACCCATATAGTTGTTACAGGCATCTTGGACAAGACTGCAAACTCCTTGAGAAAAAAGAGCTCCTATTATATCCAGTACAGTGCTTTAAACATAGGAGGTGATCCACACATACTTATGGAACTGAATTAATGAATATTTGACCTTAGAATTAAAATATTCCACCATATCATTACTAGTTTAGCCTAAATATATTCTCTACTTTTACTCTTTCTGAATAAGTATTCTTCTACTACTGTATATAACTCTTCATAGATCTTTCATTTCTTAACCTCGTGGATGTTAACCATATCTGGTTACCATTTACACACTGAGAAGATGCAACTTCAGTTTTGTTAGGTCAAATTTCTATACTGATCAAAGTTTAATACTGAATACTGTTCTCTTATGCCTATTATTTTAAGAAGATTAAAAACTACTTTAAAATGCAAAATGTACCTGAAATATTTAATGGTTCCAGGTAATAAGCAAAAAAAAAAAAAAAAATGAGGACAGGTCAAAAAGAAACAAGAGCTAACCTAAAGGAATATTCCATGGCTGGAACTGGCACAAATTGAGCCTTTTTAAAAAAGATAATATTGGATTATAAAACATTAAATTTAGCATTCATGAGGACATAAAGATATGAATAAATAAGCAAATATATGAAGAGACAGCTCTTCCTTTAAGAAAAAAGAATTTTCTTTTTGAAACCCAAATCATCATTAGGCAAGCACCACATTATAAAGTCAGTGACAATAACTAAGTCTAGAAACCTAATGCATAGCACAGTGACTATAATTAATAATACTGTATTGAATACAGGACATTTTTTGAAAATAGAACTCAGGGGCTTTTGTTACTGTACATAAAAATTATAATTATATAAGAAAATGTTAGATTAATAGTTATTTTATTATGTATGTCACATGATATATTGTGTTATATATCTTAAATGTTTGTAACTTTTATTTAAAAGTTAGTAAAAGTTTAAATTAAAAATAAAACAAGACCAGTGGGCAAAATTTGATTAGAAACTTGATATTAAAATTTGATATTAGCATTACCTCATATCTATTACAAAACAAAAGTAGTAACTATACAGTAGAGAAACCTTAGAGATGTTAAGGAGACATCAGCTTAATCAAGTTCTCAAGGTTAACACCCCGTAATAAAACATACTGACACCTTGAATGCCCAGTGTGTATGAAAATGACAATAGCAGTTTCATGGAATTCTTACCAAAAATGCACAAAATTAATCTGATTATGGAAAAGAAAAATCAGACAAACCCTTATGGAGAGACATTCTACAAAACATCTGGTACTTATCAAAAGCATCAAGGAGAATCATGAAAGACAAGGATAGAATGAGAAACCGTTCACAGATTATAGGAGATTAAGGAGAAATAAACTCTGTGATTCTTTACTGTTTTCTGGAACACAAAAAGCACATCAGGGGCAAACTGATAAAACTTGAATAACTATAATTTATTTACATCAGTGTTGATTCCTGCTATATGTAACATGGTAATACAAATTACTAACATTATGGGAAAATGGTGAAGAGTGCATGCGAACTATCAGGATTATTTTGAAAATATCCTATAGGTTTAAAATTATCTGAAAATAAAATGTTCAGAAATATTTCATGAATACACTCTGTTTAGCTTGGTAATAGTTCACTGAATTGTTTGGTCAAAAATGTTATGGGATCAAATGCCTACGTTTTCATTCTATCTTCAAGATAGTTATAAATGGACAAAATGAATTCATAATAATCTATTAAGAAATGCATTGAGAGGGCACCTCGGTGGTTCAGTTGGTTAAGCATCTAGCTTTGGCTCAGGTCATAACCCCAGAGTCCTGGGATCAAGTCCAACATTGGAGTCCCTACCCAGTAGGGAGTTTTCTTCTCCCCAGCCCCTCACTCCATTCTTGTGCTCTCTCTCTCTCAAATTAATAAATAAAATCTTTAAAAAAATGCGTTGAGATTAAATTATATGTAAAATTTATAAATCAAGTTTAGATTTGATGCTTTGTATCCAATATTTTTAAATAGATACAAATTATATTGCTGAAAATAAAAATCAGTAATTAGACAGTTATTCAGTGTTTTGAGGGGGGGTTCATCTGACACATATTTTAGTTGCTTTTCTTTCGCCTAACACTGCACTGGCAGGACAAGGATCTGCTCATCATGTCTTATTGTTATTTATCAAACTAATAAACATGTCATCTGATGTATACTAACCTTGCACTAACATCTGTTTGTGAATAAATACTCTTTTCCAGCAAGATAAATGACTAAATCTTCTTTCATATTATAAGTAATGACCCACAGTGCAGCAAGTGAGGTCAATCAGAATCTTAAGGCTATGGCAAGTTAGCAACCCTTTTAAAATATCATACCTGCAAGAAAAAATTCCCAGAGTTACTGGATGTTTATTAAATGCAATTGTTGATGATACTGGGTAGATTCCTTCACAAATGGCACATGTTTAGCTACCATTTCTGAAATTTATGGCCCCAGGACAGATGTCCCACAAACAACTGTATGTCCCTGTGATTTGCCATTTGTGAGGAACTATTTGAAAACTGAAGCAAATGTACTTATCTTTTGATCATACACTTTGATCACCTAACATTCTCACCACAACTCTAAAAATTCTCCCCAATAGGAAAACAGAAAACTACTTAAGTATATTAAGGCTAATATTATACCTAAAATCCTTAAAATCCCTAATTAAACAACTTAGAAGTTTAAAAGGATACTAAGTATACATGTAAATTAGTGATTATTTCATTGGTCAGTTATCCTCATTACTATTATTCCCTGAATTAAGATCCCTCTTCTTTTTGCCTATTTTAATATATTTAACTATTTATTTCTTAATACTTCCAAGAATACAAAATAAAAACTATTATCAAAAATGTTCACCATCTGTTAAGGAGATTTTAACCTGTTACTTAGGCAGATGTTCAATACTGGATTTTTGCCAGCACAATAAACATATCATTTGAATTTACATGTGGGTGTATAGGAAAAATGACTTTTTAATATACATAATCTTTATTAAATAGAAGCTTATAAATAAAACTTTGCACCTCTCCTTGTCCTCTTGTGCTTTGTTATCCTGTCCTGGTGGTAGGGAGTAGAAATATATGGGTATTGCCTATGTACTTAGACTAGAATCAGAAGATAGGGAAAAGTCATTTCCTACAAGAGTTGTTCCCCATGGGCTTCCTTAGGGAGGCTGGGGAAGGAGATGGAAGGAGGTAAGCCAGATACTAAACCACATTTATCGAGGAGCACGTTAAAGTTCTATACTGTAGAGAATGGTTTAATTTTACCTTCTGTGCACAAAGTTAGGATATATTATATTTGAGGAAGCCATAAAGAATTAATCAAATGCCACCACATTTGGGAATAAGTGTTCTGATGTTGTCTAGCTCATCCTTCTATGCAAAATAAGTTAAGGGTAGTATATTAGAAATATTTGAGATTCCTTTGCTTTATAACCAAATCACCTCAGTCACCATCTTTTGCCTCTATACTATACTCAGAAAACACATTCCCCATCTGCCTTAATCAGAAGCCATAAAATTCTTATTTGACTCCTGTTAGCCAAAATCCCATGTTTTCACTATGAACTCCATGACAACTGGTTTCAGAATGCATATTTGACACATTTCCCCTTGTTTGTAGAATTTATGCCTGAGAATTTTATGCTGTCATAAAGATCATCCGGTTGCATTTATAGATTTCAAAATAAAAGTTAGCTAGTATTTTTACTTTTATTTTTAAGGTAGGCTCCATGTACAGCATGGACCCCAGCACAGGGCTTGAACTCACCACCCTGAGATCAAGATCCGAGCTGAGATCAAAGTCAATTGTTATATGGTTTCACTTACTTGTGGAGCATAAGGAATAACACAGAGGACATTGGGAGATGGAGAGGAGAAGTGAGTTGGGGGGATATTGGAGGGAGAGACAAACAATGAGAGACTGTGGACTCTGAAAAACTGAGGCTTTTGGAGGGGAGGCAGGTGAGGGGTTGGGTGAGCCAGTGGTGGGTATTAAGGAGGGCACATATTGCATGGAGCACTGGGTGTGGTGCATAAACAATGAATTTTGGAACACTGAAAAAAATTATTTTTTTTTTAAAGTCAAGAGGTTTAACCAACTGAGACATCAAGGCACCCCCAGACAGAATTTTTAATTGCATATTTCTTTACATGAGGAAGAAATAATTCAGCTTGCCTAGATTTCTTCCCTTATTTGTGTCATATCCAAAACTAGCATGAAAACTTATTCTGTTCAGTTTCCTCAGTGGAATTCAGACTGTGCCTTGAGAGCTTCCTATGAGTTCATTAATGTGGCAAAGCTTAGAAGTATAACAAGGTGTCATTTTCAATTTGTAAAGATTTTAATTAAAAAAAGTCAGAAAGCTATTTCAACGTTATTGATTACAATGGATATTACTATTAGTTCAGTCTATTTCATTTGTGATGCTATCACTTGTACTTTATGGTCCTCTTGGTAGTTAATGTGTTTTATATTCACAGTGGTGACTCAAGCTGCACGGTATGAAACAAAATTTTATTGTAGGAGTATTCAAACTTTCAAATAGTTCATGTTTTTATTTATTTCAGGATTAATGCATTTACTAATGCAATGACTAATCCCCAAGATCTTTAAAACAATGATACATGGTTAAGTTCATGCACACTCATTCTAAGAAAAGGTTACCTTTCCTAATAGTCTCATGACCTCCATGTAAGTATGTTCACAAATGAAATGCCTCAACCTTGAACATGACCTTTAAATAATATTTAGAAATACAAAGAAGAAAATTTCAAAATTTCAAATGGTGTAAACCCGATATTTAAAGGTCCAAATCTTTTATTACCACTAAACTAGAAAACATTATCCATTTGGATAACATGTCAACCAGGGTAATACTGAAAGTACTATAATTATTAGGGAGGAATAATTAAGAATATATATATATATATACATATACACATATATACATATACACACATATATACATATACACATATATACATATATATACATATACACACACACATATATATATAACAAACTATTTTTTAAATACTTTAAAAACTGTTTCCAGTCAGATTAGATAACGTAGCATAAAAGCTACCTGAAAGATCTCACTACCTTGAAAATCCACCCCCCAACCACCACCCATCATTACCCACCACAACCTCCTCCTCATTTTTCTTGCTACCAGTCAATCTCAGTAAGTAATAGTTCTCTCTGCAGTATTGTTTTTCAGGAACCCAAGATGACAGATATTCCACCATGTGTAACATTACCAGTCATTATAGTCATGAATAGACAACATGGCAAATCATAAACCAGCTACTCATATCTTCTCATACAACTTATGCCCGATCACATTTCATTGCACAAAGTCAGAAGACCGTATATGAGTTAAAACGGCATGGAACTGTTTTCCTAAAGTGTGTTCACAAGGGAAAGAGCCAGAAATGTTTAAAAAAAAAAAAAAGGGCACAATCACAATGCAGAAGATTGACACCCTTCCCATCACTCTCCAAAACAGGTGAGTTGTTATGTATATGGGTATAAAACTCCTAGGAGTATAGGCAGATTCTTACATATACCCCGAAATTGTGCATGGAACTAAGAAAAGTAGTTTTAATTTAAATATCCTTTAAGTAAGTACTGTATTTATAGTTCAAGGGTAACAATTATATAAAAACTGTACACAGAAATCTCCTTCCCATGTGTTTGTCATCCTGCCTGTATAAGTAACCATATTTACTACCTTATGCTTCTGGAGATTTATGTTAATTCAAATATTTATTCTACATTGTCCTTAATAGAAATTAGAATTCATAAAAGCATTTTACAACTATGCATATGATTAAACCAATCATTTAAATATGCTATGGCATAGATAAGATTTGTGTAATACAAACATTTTTGAATGTGAGCTGTAATGGTGTCAATGTTTCTCTTGGGAAATCATTGATATGAGGAGTATAAATTTAGAAAAAATGTTGAGTTATCTAATATGAAAAACTGAACAAATTAAATTTTTGTACTTTATCATAAATAACTTTAACATAGCTCTCCAAAGATTAAGATACACCAGTTTGTTTTAATTTGAGATGGAGAACATGAAAAAAATAAGGAGATATAGCATAGTTTATTCATTGTGTTTGAAGGCAGAGATAATATGTCTCTTCACAATTGATCCTAAGAAGACTCTTGAGTTCTGGGTTTTTTTTTTTGTTTTTGTTAGAAGCCTCTTGAGTTTTAATGACAGTTAAATAAATAGTTTATAACTTAAGCAATACCACAAAAGTTAGTAAGAAAGATTTCCAAAGCCATGACCTATGCCTGACAACCAACTAGAGCTCTAATTTTTTTTTTTTCTTTACTGTGGTTTAGTTTAATAGTTGAGAGTTTTATAGTCAGATGGTCTCTGTTCATATCCCAATCTGGTCTCTTAGGAAATGTGAAAACTGAGGTGATATAAACTCAATGTCTGTATCCCTTCAAATTCATACATTGAAACTGACTCACAATTTGATAGCATTAGGAGGTAGGCCTTTGGGAGAAGATTAGGTCATAAGATGAAGCCCGCATGAGTGGGAATAGTGACCTTATAAAAAAGGCTCGAGAAATTTTTTGCCTCTACCTTGTGAGAAATCCACTGTCTATGAGCCAGAAAGTTTCCCCATCAGTCACTGAAACTGCTAAAGCGTCAACTTTGTTTTACTAATCTTGCACTTGCCGAACTCCAGAAATGTGAAAAATAAATTTCTGTTGTTTATATACCAAATTCAGTCTATGTTATTTTGTTACAGCATCCTGAACCGACTAAGACACCAAGCTGACTACCCATAAAAGCCTAGGTTTTCGCATCTTTAAAAATAACCATATTATCTTAATTTTTTTGTTTGTTTGGGAGGATTAAATGTCACTGGAAGTACAAAACTAAATAGTGGAGGTATACAGTAATCACTCAATAAATGTGGGTAGCATTATGATAGCCACTTCTACCTTAATTTTTGCTCTTCCCAGATCAAAATATGATCATTCCTCCAGTTGCACACTTTCCAGTCCTGTTACCCTTAACTATGGTACTTGGTAGAGATTCTCATACTCTAGCGTTGCTATAATGTGCCACCACTGATCATTAAGACCTATTGGTAGTCTTAGTGCCTGTTGCCTCTTGCAGAGCTGTTAAGGGCTTATGAAGAAAACGTTTAATAATTACAGTTGGTAAAAATGGAAGTAACATGCTTGGAAAATGATAACAAACATGTGCCTAATAATCCAGAATCCAAGCCTCATAGATCCCCAGACTCCTTTACCACCACAGCTAAGTACAAAGTTTCACATTTGCTTTCCTTCAAATATTGTTCCTCCAATCCCCCTTTAAAGTTACTAAAAAATAGCATTCTCAGTCCCTTTATTAATAACTTATGGAACCATTTTTATTCTCAGTCTGGACTCAGATCACCTTTCCATTTTTTCCCCTTCAGACTACTTCCCCACATAAGCATTGCTTTAACCAAACTGTTCCACAAACTCAAAAGTGATTTGAATTTCCTATTTTTATGCCTCTCAACTTGTGAATCTCTAAAAATATTTCCAGTTTCATCAGACAAAACCTTGGCTATTTTAAGATATACATTAAACCACCATTTAAAATCCTTACCTATATACCCTTTGCAAGATAAGTTTTCTTCTCTCAACTGCAATACAAGTTAACTCTAACAAATGTATAGCACTTATAGGGGATATTTTGATACTCCTAAACTGATACTGTTAATACATATTTAATTTGATAGCCTTGCCATATATATTGTATCTTATTTTATCCCTAGAGTTCTTAGGCATTTTTTCATAAATATTTTGCATTATCATGCTTTTCATTCTGAAATGAGGATTCTGTGTATAGATATACACATGTACACAAATGCACACACTTGTGTACATACATCTGTATGTTTGTGAGAGAGTTATCAGAGAAGACTCTAGATATTATTCAAAGGTTTCTTATTTGCTCTTCAAAACAGGTGGGAATGGGGAGTCATGGCCAAGCAAGTATGCCCAATCCCATTTCTCATGTGTTGGATGCAGAAAGTAAAGCTGAAATGTACAAGCATGTTGGCTCCGATTTTGGTATATAACCATAACATCTCACATTTAGTTTTTAGAAATGGCTTAGATTTGAGTGAATAATGAGCACATGTTAAAGCACTTTGGGAACCATATATCACTATGCTTTATATATTTCACTTGAATATAGTATTCTTTTAGACTTGTAGTTCTAAATATGAATAATCATCATAATCTCTTGAGAAGATTAATTTATAAAATCCCCAATCCTTGCATTAGGGTTGCTGACTCACTCTATCAATAGTCTTTGGAATCAGCATTTCTGGAATGCTCTTCAGGAGGATACTTTGGGAACCTTTACTTCCAAGCATTCAGAAAATCTATAGGCAAACATGAGTTATAAATATGAATTTTTGTCACTAAGGGTAGGCTGTGCTCTTGTCACTGAATATATAAGCATTATTATATTTGGGATTTTTCTCACCAACCTTTAGTCACTTTCAAATTCTAGGAGCTTTGAGAATATCATACATTTCCATGTCTTAAGTATTCTATTCAATATAAAAATATGCTTCAGAGTTGATGTGGGAATATACAAGTACATGTTTCTGAAATGTATTTATTACATTTAACGATTACAATACTAGCAGGTTTGGACAATTTACAATTTTACATCTTTAGTTAGGATAATTATATGAGCAGATATATAACACTGGGAGGCTGGCCTGGGATGATGATGAATAAAATGTAGAATGAGCTATTGTTGAGTGAATTTGTAACTGTCCAAAGTCAGTATTTTCACTGTGTGTTTTTTGTTTTTTAACATTTTATTTATTTATTTGACACAGAAAGAGAGATCACAAGTAGGCAGAGAGGCAGGCAGAGAGAGAGGAGAGAGAGGGGGAAGCAGCCTCGCTGCCAAGCAGAGAGACGGATGCGGGGCTTGATCCCAGGACCCTGAGACCATGACCTGAGCCCAAGGCAGAGACTTAACCCTCTGAGCCACCCAGGCGCCCCAGCATTTTCACTGTTCTGATTCCTAAAGTATACCTTTTGTAAAATGTTCCATAAATGAAAAAGAACTCTTCTATTCCTACAAATTCACTTTAAGTTGAAATTCTATGTCTGCTGATGGGAGATGTGAAGTCTCCTCAAGAATTTTCTAATGGACTTTCCTGAACTGCAACAGTTTAAAGGTGAAGAATCTGAGAAGGATCTTCCTGAAATTACAGTTTTGTTTTACCTGGATTATTATAGGAGAGCAAATGAGGACATTCAAGAAATTCTGAACACTACTAAACATCACAAATAACATCTGTCAGTGAGGATTTTCATGAGTTCATGAAGTATTTGGTCTGCAACTATATTCTAATAAACAAACATATAAGTGCCCTTTGAGTGCTCAGAGCTCTCTTGTATCTCCTTTAAACTTTTGAACTCAAGCAAAGATTCTCCTCGGTGATAGGTAAATAGAATGAAAAGGAAAGAAATACAAATGGAAGGAAAGTTAGTCACTAATGGTTTAGTCAAACCATCTCCCAAAGGCAAAATTCAAAGCTTAGAGGAAATCCTGAAAAGGTGTTGACTGCAACAATGTGAAAAAATGTATTATATGTCCTTTGAAATGAGAGCCAGGACTTTGCCTCAATGACACTAGCGTGATATACCCAGTTATGATACAAATGTAGGTAACTATAGGCAGGTATCTGCTATTCACATTTTAAAAAGTGGGCCCCAGCCTCTCCTGTTAAAGTTACTATTAAAGCAGTTTGCCTGCAATTGTTACTTTGACAGAGATTTGCTAAGTTAGAGAACCTGCTGTCAACTTAAAAAAACGGGGGTGGAATAAGAAGTGATATTTATGAAGAGAATCAATAGGATCTCTTTGCTGATTTATTTATTTCTAAGAAGAAAAAAATATCCTGAAGGTGCCATATGAAATTCTTAATTTTTATTCTGGATTAAATTTACTTAATTACATAAGATTTTAAGAAAATATGATAAACTGAACTGAAGAAATGCTTTTGAGACTGCAAGTATAAGTATTTACATATTTCCTTAGATATCTTCATGAAAGGGACACTGATTTTCCTTCACTTATCTACAAAAAGTAACACTTGTAAGGTGCTTACAATATGCCAGAGTATATGCCAGACACTGTTTTAAGTGTTTTACATATATTAACTCATTTAATCCTCATAATAACTCTGTGAGGTAGAGTCTTACTACTTCATTTTACAGATATAAAAACTTAGAAAGGGACGCCTGGGTGGCTCAGTCAGTTAAGTAGCTACCTTCAGCTCAGGTCATCATCCCAGTGTCCTGGGATCAAGTCCCACATCGGGCTCTTTGCTAGGCAGGAGCTTGCCTCTCCCTCTGCCTGCCACTCTGCCTGCCTGTGCTTTCTCTCTCTGACAAAAAAAAAAAAAAAAAAAGACTATAATAAATAAATAAATAAATAAAGACTTAGAAACAGAGGGGCACAGGGTGCAATAAATAAATAAATAAATAAAGACTTAGAAACAGAGGGGCACAGGGTGCTGCTCATGATCACACAGGAAGAGATGGAGTGTTTGCAGGCCCCAGACTGCATAATGTATTTGAGCAGGACATAACCATGAGATAGCAAATGTAACGCTTAAACAGATGGATTCTGGGCACAGACTACCTGGGATCAACTAAAGATTCTCAGAAAATTCCAATATTTCTACCTTAAAATATCTTCTTATAACCTTGCTAGGTGTAATAATTTGGTAGGCTAATTGGCTTTTTAGCATCACGTAGGTAATACATTTTAGAACCAAAAAAAAACAAAACAAAATAGATGTTGTAGAGGCACCTGAGTGGCTCAACTGGTTAAGTGTCTGATTCTTGGCTCAAGTCATGATCTCATGGGTCATGGGATAGAGCTTTATACTGGGCTCCCTGCTCAGCATGGAATCTGCTTTAAAGATTCTCTCCCTCTCTCCCTCCTGCCACTTCACATTCTCTCTCTCTCTCTCTCCCTCAAGTAAAATAAAAATAATAAAAATAATTTAAAAAAAAGAAAACAGATGCTCTAAATTCTAATTACCTATTCTATTTAATAAAGTGTCTGACTTCATTGTTGGTGTTTGACTACTGACAGCTTTTAGGTCCCACCTCTGTTCCTTGCCCTCTAACCCCACATGTGGTTAAGAAAGTAAGAAAGCCCCGAATCTTCCTTGGCACAAGTGGAAATACAGACTATGGAAACCCTGGCCCAAGATATGGAACCCTGCCCAACTCCACCAACTAATCACAACAGACATCCCAAATCCAGTCCCCACTTCCTTGCTCATGTCATTCCAGACTGGCTGGATACCAGTTCTTCCCTCCCTAGAAAATTCTTCACATGAGTAATAAATCTTTTCAAGCCTTCTTAATGAACATGGAACATCAGTTATTTCAATTTTCAAACCAGGTCTGGGTGAAGAGTTGGTGTCACCCTATGCCAGACCATATTTATTTTCCTTCCTTGCTTCTTCCTGTTATGTAGAAGCTAGAGTGAGCAGGGGAAGGAATACCCAAGGCAGAGTTCCAAGTTCTTGAAGAGGAACCATAGAGACATGAGCTAGAGGCAAAAATGGTGATAATAAGCTATACACATTAAAAGACAAGAGAGCTCAACATCCTGACCTTGGGCCTAAGAGATCAAGAGCCACGGTACAGAATATGTTCTCTCATCTTCCACCTCTGCCTCAGGGTAACCCAAAGACTCATTATAATGCATTTGCATTGCTTTATAGCCCCCATTTCCCAATGGGAAAGGCTGTCATTGATCATTCCCACACTAAACCTTATAGGGTTAAAACTTCTCTCAACATGTAGAAAGAATTTCCCAAAATATTGGAAGCAGCCTCCATTAGATACTACCCCACTGTATGTCACAGCTCCTCTCAATTCAGACAGACCCAATAATATCCATTCCAAAACAACCCAGAGATTGGTTCCACTTTACAGAGCCTACCGACTCTCCCTCCTTGAGACTGTACTTTCACTTGAATAAAGTGCGTACTACTTTCCTTCTTGCCTTCCTTATTCCAGTGTGAATCCCCACACAAATCTTCTTATGGGGAATCCAAAGACCAAGACCTCCATTCATACAATGCAGACTTTCTCACCCATAACACTCCCACACCATGTTTTAATGTAACAAAAAAGACAAGACAGGTAATTATGCATTGCGCTTGAATTAAATCTTATACTACATATATAGATTATTATATTTTCCAAAGACTGAAATAGATACCATGGTTATAATAAGAGTAACTAAGATAGTGGCTTAGTTGGAGGACCCTAGGCTCATCTGGCCCCTCAAATATAGCTAGATTAACTATTCAATCATCCTGAATACTCAAGAAATCAACCTGAGGACTTAAAGAGAACAAACTGCACAACTAGACAGAGAAAACAGGCCACACTAAGGAAAGTAGGAAGCAAGGAAATGTGGTTCGGGGGAGAAACAGATTTCAGGGGCTGTGGAGGGAAGGGAGCCCTGGTCACAGAGAAAGGTAAGAGAGAAGAGCACACAAGGGAATGCACCTTCCCCTAAGCCATTGGCTGAGAAAACAAGAGGGACTAATTTTGATGAGTTTTTGCAATCAGCAGGGTTTAAATACTAAAGGTAATTTTTGCTTGCTTGTTTTAGGGGGAGGGGGAATCAGTTATTTATTTGTTTCAAATTTTTATTTAAATTCCAGTTACTTAACATATAGTGCAATATTAGTTTCAGGAGTAGAATTTAGTGATTCATCACTTACATAAAACACACACAACCCAACAAGTATCCTTATGCTCATTATAACAATGCCCTCCTTAATGTCCATCATCGATTAAACTCATCCCCTATGCTTGGCTAAGATAAAGCCCCGAGGGCACCACCCTACTCCTGGAGAAGAGGTGGGCAAACAACCCAGAGTCAGACAGTGTAATCTGAGGAACGCCCAAAGTGCACACGGGGTAAACTGTTCCTTCTTCTTAGAGTGCATCTGTGAGAGGTGGTGTTCACAGAGATGCCTCTCTTGGGACAAAAAAAACTGTGGGGTCCATTTCCCTTCCCTGTCCCTTATAGGCACAGAGCTGTCTACAATAATAAATAAAAAATAAAATAAAATAAAAGCACAGCCCTGATACTGGCTGCCTAACCTGCTTATACCAAGTCTCACCAATCTGCATTCTGGTGGTACTGCCCTTCTCAGGTAAGTATGCCTCAGTCCCAGTGCAGCAGCTCCCCTCCCCAGAAAACCAGCAGAAACCCCTCCCCACACCACATATCCTGACCAGAAAATTCTGCAAGTTTTCAGTTCTAGTGGAAGTAGCATCAGATCTCATTTAACAAACAGACCACTATGCATCTAGTTAAAAACTCACCACACTCTGGTTAAGAACCAAAAACTGCCCACTGAGGGCAAGGAGAACCTCTGAAGATGACTGGCCTAAGGGATAAAGCAGCCAAAGCACAGCACCAGAGTGCATGTAACAGACATCAGAGACATTCCTTGAATCACTAGGCCCTGGACACTACATGACATCTTCTTCATGAAGCCGTTACTCCTAGGAGCAGGAAACACACAGAAGAAGACACTTAGAAAAAAAAAAAAAGGCCAAGAAAGAGAATTCATCCCAAATGAAGCAACAAGGAAGGGTCACATCCAGAGATGTAATCAAAACAGATATAAGTAATAAACCTGACAGAGAATTTAAAGCAACAATCATAAGCATACTTGTTGGGTTTGAGAAAAGAATGGAAGACTTCAGGGAGCCCCTTACTACAGAGATAAAAGAGTTACAAAACAATCAGAAATGAAAAATACAATAATTGAGATTCAAAATAGACTGGATGCAATGAGCTCAAGAATGGAAGTAGCAGAGGGATGAATAAGTGATACAGGAGATAAAATAATGGAAACTAGTGAAGCTGAACATGAGAGAGAAAAAAGAATCATAGAACTCGAGGATAGACTCAGGAAACTCAGTGACTCCATCAAATGTAATAACATATTATAGGAGTCCCAGAAGAAGAAGGAAGAGAAAAGAGGGCAGAAAATTTATCTGAAGAAATAATAGCTGAAAACGTCCCTAATCTAGTGAAGGAAACAGACATCCAGATCCAGAAGGCACAGAGAACTCCCATCAAAACCAACAAAAGCAGATCAACACCAAGACATGCTGTAATTAAATCTGCAATATGTAGCAATAAAGAAAAAATTCCTAAAAGCAGCAAGAAAAAAGAAGTCCCTAACTTATCAGAGAAGACCCATACAGCAAGCCGCAGATCTCTCAACAGAAACTTGGCAAGCCAGAAGAGAGTCATAGGATATATTCAATGTGCCGAATAGAAAAAATTAGCAGCCAAGAATTTCTACCTAGCAAGGCTATCATTCAGAATAGAGGGAGAGATTAAGAGTTTCCCAAACAAAAACTAAAGGATTTCATAAGCGCTAAACTAGCTCTGCAAGGGAACTCTGAGTAGAAAGGAAAGACAGAAAAGTGACAAAAACAAGAAAGGAACAAATAAAATCTCCAGAATCAATGACAAAACAAGTAATAAAAGGGCATTAAATACATACTTATCAATAATTATCCTGGATGTAAATGGACTAAACACTTCAATCAAAAGACTTATATGCTGCATTTGGACGTTCTTTATAGATTTGGGATATTAACCCTTTATCAGATTTTCCATTTGCAAATATCTTCTCCCATTTTGTAGGTTGTCTTATAGTTTTGTTGACTGTTTCCTTTGCTGTGCAGAAGATTTTTATCCTGATGATGTCCTATACTTCATTTTTGCCTTTGTTTCCCTTGCCTCCAGAGATGTGTCTAGTAAGAACTTGCTATGGCCAAGGTCAAAGTGGCCGCTGTCTGTATTCTCCTTGAGGATATCAGGTTTGAAAGAGGTTAAAAAAAAAAAAAAAAGCGCATGCTCTCTATCATCTATCTATTATCTATCTATCTATGTATCTATCTATCTACCTACATTTGTATATCAAACACTTAAGATATATAACTTTGCCTATTTACATGAGCAAGATTTTGACATAGAAAAGAGTTCTCTGGTGACGGCCTCACTGAATCAAATATATGAAAAACTGTGCTATAAAGAAATGAAAACTTAAGGGGTTCCTAGGTGACTCAGTCGGTTAAACGTTTGCCTTCACTCAGGTCATGATCTCAGGGTTCTGGGATTGAGCCCCACATAGGGGGTCTCTATCAGTGGGGAGTCTGCTTCTCTCTCTCACTCCCCCTCCATGCTCTCTGTCAAATAAATAAATAAGATCTTAAAAAAAAAAAGAAATGAGAGTTTAAAAAATACACAAAAAAAAGAAACAAGAGTTGGAGAGCCAATCAAGAAGTTTAGCTTAGTAAAAAAGGGTGTCTTTAGTTATAAGAGTGAGTCTGTTAACTAGAAATCCTGGATTTTATTTTTTCAGGTATGTAATATATGTAGTCTGAATGAAATGGTGAAATTAATCATTGCTAAAGCCCATAGCAGCTCTAAAGTCTCCTAAATCAATATGATTAACATAAACATTTACTTATGATGAAAAGTACTTATAATTGAAGACTGGCATATGTAGCCGTCTTTCTAAGTATCTTCTCTAAAGACCTCTTGATAGTTCAGAACCAATATCACTAGAATAATCTGGGAATATCACTGAGTTTCAACACAGTCTAATCCCACCAAAAATTTATTTTTGGTGGAATTAGACTGATGATTTTGGTGGGATTAGACTGATGATAGATGGTAATATTTCCATCTGTGAATATTACTCATATTTTGGTGAGAAAAAATATTTAATGAGGAGCTTTGAAATCACGTTTGCAAAATGAGGCTGGCTCTGATTCCTTCCACACCCCTACGCCAATTGCTGTAACATGAGGGGAGAAAATCCTCATGTAATCTTAACTTTCTTCCACTTATTTTAGCAAAGAGACTGCTTACAGAGTGAAAATAAAAGACATTTATCATGTTAAGAACTCCACTGGCAAAATTAGTTACACTGTAGTCTAATCTATTACAACAGGGCTTTAGGATCTGTGAAACCACAGTAAAAGAGTAGAGACTGAAGCCCTGCTTTTTCTTAAACAGCATATTTGAAGAATGCAAAATTTGTTATCATTTCTTCCAACAAATACTCAATTCAATCTTCTGTGTCTCTATCCATTCTAAGAAGACTATCTCAACTACATAGAATTATGGTATCATACTTCAAATTGGTTATTTCAACTGGGATGAAATTTTGTGTGACAGGTTTGCTTTAATTATAATACATTAGTATAAGATTATATTACTGTTTAATCTAAAAAGAGTAATTTCCAAAAAATAAAATAAAATAGAGTAATTTTCCCTACACAGTTAAAGAATTTGTTTTGTGTTAGGGTCAGTATCATAAGGTTCAAACTGCATCATTGGAAAAAAATTATCTTCTCGAAGAACACATCATTATAGTGTTTTAGAAGCATGTAGTCAGGAGTTAAAAGCAGCCCATTATTCAACAGCTGTTCCACGCTTCCAAGGGTTATTCCATGGTGGTCTCAGAAACAGTCTTGTGTTCATGACTGTGGTGGCCTCAGTAGTTTGACAGATTTTGTGATTCTCTCACCAAACTGAAGAACAATCTTAAAAATGTATCTCTTGCAAGGAAGGAACATCTTTGACAGTTTCTCAAAACAGAATGCTTATATTCTTACTAAATTATTTAAATTAATATGTATGCTTGAATCAGACAATTCGTGCAATAACAATAGTCAAAAATCTAAACTGTCAGTATGTTACAACTAGAAAAAAAATGGGGGTGGCAGGG